>MU704648.1:75914-88414 GCA_026770625.1 Nicotiana glauca
CAGCATCACAATGACCAATATAATTCAGAAAAAAATAATAATCTTGAAACTTAACATGACACAAGCCCATTAGGACAAATGAATAATATTGATTATGGTCCTCGGTTATTGGTAAATACTTATTTCATTCTAGTAACATACTCAATCCAACATAATTTCAGATTTTGAGACTCAAATAATTTTTTTTTCATCGCGATATTTTCATATGCCTCTTAAATATTTAAATTGTTAATTATTTTAACTTATAATATTTTTGTGTAGTTTTTAATATATTTAAATTCACAGTAAAAAATATAAATTAATCAGTTGAAAAATATTTTCCTGAACTAACAAATATTGATTTATTCAAATCTTTCTCAATTTTAATATTCTAAAAAGACAAAAATCATGCAGCATTCTAACATACTTACGCAACTCCCTCAGTGCTATATGTTTCATGAATAATAAAATCATTTTTTTTCTCATATATAAAGTTTGACTCTTAAAATTCGAAGGATATTCACATAATTTGGGAGAGAGGGAATATGACTTAATACCTACCTTTTTTTTTCCTTATAACACATTTACTTCTATTATTATGTGTGTTTTGGCTATTTAGTTCAGAGGCAGATCTAGGATTCTTGTACATGAGTGTACTAATAAAAAAGGAGGAAAAAATATATCCAGTGAGAATTGATCTTTATACCTCTTGATAAGTAACTCAACCTTCAACCAAAGTGCACCATTCAATCTTCTTAGAGCATAATTATTCGTGACAAAATTGGAGGGGCCTCTGTGGAGGACAAGATGCGGAGACGAGCCTGAAATGGTTCAGACATGTTAAGAGCAGAAGCGTTGACGCTCATGTTAGAAGGTGTGAGAGGTTGACCATGGCGGTTTTGAGAAGAGGTCGATGAAGACCTAAGAAATACTAGGGAGAGTTGACTAGGCAGGACATAACGCGACTTTAAATCACTGAGGACATGACCCTAGATAGGAGGGTGTAAAGATCGAGGATTAGGGTAGAAGGTTAATAGGTAGTTGAGAGTTTTCCCCTTTCTTATCGGTAGTACTAGTATATGCATGTACTTTCCTATCTCTCAAATTTATATTACACCGTGTTGTCTAGTTTATTTCAGTTATCGTATTCTCCTGTTATTACTATTTTGGATGCTACTTAGTGTGTTCTCCCCCCCCCCTCTCTTTCTGCCTTCTCTTTCTTTCTTTTTCTTCTTTTTTCCCTNTCTCCTCCTCCTCCTCCTCCTTGCTTTTCTGAGCCGAGGGTTCTATTAGAAATAACCTCTCTATCTTCATTAGCTAGGTGTCAGGTTTCCACACATACTATCCTTCCCGGATCCCAAGTATAGGAATATATTAGGTATGTTGTTGTCGTTAGAAAATATGCACATAAAATATCTAATTTTACGAAGAGACCAGGCTCCGTAATTATACATTGTCACGTGGACCATTTTGATGGCTTTTTTCAGCTTTCGTGTATTCTTTGGCAAGTTATTACACACATTATGCCAATTAAAAACGAGAGAGTTTTAGTACGAAGGGGAAAATAGTTTGAAAACACCATATAGTTTAAATAGGCAACTCACCAAAAGTTGATATTTAAACGAGGTTTTAGGATATTAACTCTAAAAAATATTTTATATTTGGACTATTTCTGGAACTAAATTACTCTTAAATTGAAGTAACACTACAAAGTCTAACATAACCCATGTAAATAATGATAGAATGGTTAATAAATTTACAAATATTACTAGAAAAGGATCAACAGTGCACTTTTCAATTAGTTGGAGGTTAAATATACTTCATCAGATATCATAAAGATCAAAATTATAATTTATCAATAACTGAAAGTGCTAGTACGGAACAATAAAATCCAATTTCCAATCAAAATTAGAAACCGGTCGTTTGTTCTTGTATCTATAAATATTCATCAGTTTCTGATGTTCAATTTCTGTCTAAACCTAATTATCTGACGATTCTCCAGCAGCGAACTCCTCAAACTGTATGTTTCCCTTGTCCTTTTTGTCTCGCGGGTTATTTTTTACAGCTTAAATTATGCGTTTCTAATTGATCGAAATTGTGATTATGTAACATGTTCTCAATTGCTAACAATTGCTTATTGATGAACTCCATTAGCCATCGACAACTATAAAGAGATATATAGTTTTAATGGGATTATTTTGCTTCTGTAGAAAAAACATTTATATGGCATATTTAGTAGTACTTGGTAAAATAGTTTTGTTAAAAAAGTACTCTACGTGACTTCAACTTACCCAGTACATGTGCTGGTGGGAGAGGCTGAGGAATTGTTGAGGTGGGCGCAAGCTGGCCTTGGACACCACCGCAATCAAAACAAAGAATAGTTTGTATAACTCCGTATGTTTAGTCATAAGGCTAAATTGAGCTATCTGCATAACAGGCTTTGCTCTGACATATATTCATTCCCCATTGGATTATTGTGATAGACATGAGTTAGGATTGGTGTCAAGCATCTTAAAGTATGACACTACTTTCTTGACTAGAATTTAATGTTAGATTTCTGTATGCAACATGTCGAAATATGTTCTCATTTATATTAAAGTTTCCTTTTTGTTCAAATGATCAGAATTTAGAGTTGCGATGACGGATAGCTGTAAGAGACTTGCGATTGGAGGGGACAAACTCGATGGGCTTACGGATCTTCCTATTAATGTCATACACCAGATTCAGGATCACATGTCCATTGAGGATGCCGCAAGAATGAGTATTTTGTCGAGTGGTTTGAGATATGTTTGGGCTTCAAACCCAAAGCTCTTATTTGGTGCACAGTTTTACCTAAATAGAAATCTACCCGGCAAAACAGACATCATTAGTACTATTGTCTCGCAGCACCATGGAGCAATTAAGAAGTTCTGCTCAATAATACATTCTCCTCAGCACTCAGTTGTTGATGAATGGATGCTATTTTTGTCAGGAAATGGTCTCACTGATCTCACCCTTAATAACCTAAAAGATGCCAAGGCTCCATATAGATTGCCTTCCTGTGTGTACGGTGTGGAACTTGAACGGTTAGACCTGTGGAACTGCATTTTCAGGCCGCCATGCAGTTTTAGGGGGTTCAGCAAGATCAAAACGCTTGCACTAAGGCAAGTGTCCTTTGAATTAGACGTTGCAACTTCTTCCCTCTGGATGCCAAACCTTGAGAAAGTGTTATTTATGCAATGCAGCGGTCTTCGTCACTTGAATATATATGCACCAGAACTTATAACTTTAATTTTCTTTGGCTGTGGCACGGACTGCCTTAAACTGGGTCCCTTCATGGACTGTGTGAAGCTGAAACTTTTTGCAATTTCATTCGAAGAAGAAGTTTCACAAAACAGACAAGATAAAGCAGTGAAATTGACAAATCTTCTTAGCAGCTGGCCTAACATTACTTTTCTTATGCTGGACCGGTACTTCCTCAAGGTAAGTTGCAAAAAGTTGATATCTTTGAATAGCTAAGAATGATGCAGATATTTGTAATATTTAACGTTATTCCTTTGTTGTTCTTTTGGAGTCTAGTTTTTTGCTTCTGGTACTGGAGCAGAGAAGCTTCCCGCGAGCCTCAATAGATTGAGAGTTCTTGTTTTTCACAATTACGATTTCGATGGTGTAAATCAAATATTTCCCCTTCTGTGCATCCTTAGAAGTTCTCCCAATTTGAAGGCACTTTCATTTCTTGTAAGTAGTTGAGTTCTTTAGGTGTTGACTTTTTCTGAGTAAAGAGCTGAACTCGCTACTGATTTTGCCTTTAAACTACTTTTAGTTGTGCCAGAGGAAGGAGGGTGACACGGAAGTGGATATAAATCTTCTTGAAGGACCACACTGCATGACACAGGGACTCGATAACCTTCAAACCTTCAAAATAGAAAATTTCCATGGTTCAAGAACGGAGTTGCGCTTTGTAAGGTTTATACTTGCCTCCGCTCCTTTACTCCACAAGCCTGTCTTTTTGGTGGATAGAAGTGTTAATGAAAGCCGATCCTCAGAAATCAGAAAGAAGTTGATGCAGTTTCCTCGGGCATCTCTTAAATCGGAAATAATATACAAACAATACTGTTGGGAAGAAGAAGCCAAGCGAGTTCTACCTGGTTGAGATGGCCGGACCCCCTTTCTCATTCTTCATTATCTTCTAACCTTATGTCTGTTTTAGTGACCAGTGTAGAGGATCCTATATTTCATATCTTGAACTGCATATCAGCCTTGGATAATTTATAGTTTTGATTTTTTAATTATCCAAAAATTTTAATTTTGGTTCTTATGGTGTCCGACTTACATCACTTGATCATCTAATCAATAGGCTTGTTTGCTTATATTTTCTGTGCTAAGAGAGGTCGTTCATGTGGTACTTCTACTTCTTATTTTTTAAAGTATGGAATTGATGCATCTACGTTAACCAATAAAATCACTTGATTAATTTTAAGTAGTGAGTGATTCAATGAAGCATAAACTCTTAATATTCTAAAATCTGAGTAAGATAAGATTAGCAAAATTCATGGTAATTATTGTGTTAAATACACTTCGTTAATTGATGTTTAACAACTATTTTAACCTTAGCAACAACTAAATTGGTCGTCAAAATTCAATTTGTCATTCTGGCCTGTGACTAGAGAAGAACTATCAAGAGCCAAGAGTATCTCATTTGAAGATATTTTCAACTGTATCATTGCTTTCCTTTTCTTGTTTACTTGCTGCAATAGATGTCGCCTTCAACTTCTTCTATTCATTTTAACACATTGATGGAGCAGATAAATGTAGTGTTTTCCAATAGTAGTTTTGGTAAAATAAAAAAAGAAATTTGAAGGATTTGTGTTGTTTATGCTGAGATTGATTGAAGAACTCAGTACAATTGTTGCACTGCATTTTTTCTGTAGCATATCAGAAGCTGATGCGTGAAATATGCTGAGAGATCTGGTGTAAATAACTAAATATGTATATTGATACTGTATTTTTGAAGGCAGCGAGCTAGAGACTGAAATTAAGCTATTACTGGTCATGAGCCGACCCGACTTGTTTGAGACTGAGACGTAGTTGTTTTTTGTTTGTATTCCTCCTTTCTGTTGACTATTATCATGCATCTTTTCTTCTGTATGTAGCTTCCAGGGGAACTCTACAAACTGCTTTTTAACTTGTGACTGCTTTTTCCATTTGCTACAGTATATTGGTGTAAAATGGTTGCCAGTCAGAGACTTTGATAAGCTCTTCTCCCTTTGTGAGCTATCTCTTTTTAGCACCATTGCTGCTTCATAACCAGCCACATTTTGATGGCAAATTGAAACTCAAAATTGGATGCACCTGTTTTGGACTGAGTTTAGAGTTCTGATACAAATTTCTATATCACTGACACAGTTAATGTATAGATTCAGAAATACAGAAACATGGTGAATTAACACCTTAGTAGAAGAAACGCTCTTTAAGGGGTGATGTAGAAAGGGATGTGTTGAATTTTTTTCTACTCTTGTATATTGATCCACAAGAGGAAGAGACTCGATAGCGGTTTATATATCCTTTAGCATTCCATACTTGCCGTCCCTCCAATTTTGGCAGTGTCGAAATTGGTGTGCTTGTCCTGTGAACTCCATGAACAAGTGCTGTTTGGGCTAATAAAGAGTGGCTGGGGCCATATGAAGAGCTCACCGAGTAAAATCCTTGTGCCTATTTTAACAGCTGATCCTAATTCACGCTCGTTTGTTATTTCATTGTCAACCACAGTAATATTCTGAGTTTTTGCAGAAAATGATTAATGATTGGCTAGTGTCGATAAGAATAACAAGAACCAAGAAATGGCTAGCGTATATAGAAGGTGACTTTGGCATCTCCATGGATTGTGAGTCTCTCTCTCTCTCTCTCTCTTCAGTAGGTTCTTTGAGAAGTAAGACGTGGTTTGAAGTTGCAGAAGAATCAGATACATATAGTTTCCACTTTCCAGGGCATAAGGAGTTTGTGCTTTCTATAGCTTGTTGGTTTGGTGAAAAGAGTGATATTCTTTGTATTGCTTATCTTGCAGTTGATGGATTATGTTTCCTTCTGGCTTTGGCTTTCATGAATACATATACCTAGTTAAGCCAAGGCGGTGAGCCAACTTGATCTAGGCTTAAAAGGCAAACCTTAGTCCACTCTACTCAAGTAATGGGTTGGGTTGGGCCGGCATGATGGGAAAAACCCATTTTGACGGCGCTTGAACATTTCATCATCTTGGTCGGTGAGAGATAGTGTTTTTCACGTATAATTTGGCTAATTTGCTAGCAAACAATGATATGTAATAAAGTATTTTTATGATAAGAGCTTATTCGTGTTCTTTTTTGTTCCCAAAAACAATCTAAAATTAAGTTCATGGAAAAGATGTATGCTCAATACATTCCTGTACCAGACTTCAAGGCCACAATGGTTCTTCGACAAATGCAAACGGACAACACTTTTTATAAAGACTACATTTGCAAGAAAAGAGCTAGCAAAAAACAGCATATGTTGATGTAAAGCTACCACAAAATCAGTTCAAATTACTGATTAGAATTACAATTTACAACTAACATAGAAAGCAGAATGACCAGGAGAATCAAACTCTCTTCTCGCTTGAACCAAATGGAGATCGCTACCACCAAAGCTTCGTGGTGAGGTGGATAGGATCCTCCACCATTAGTTAGAACTTAGAGGTCTCAGGTTTGAGTTCTTGGAATGGCTAATCATGGTGTGGAGCCATTTTTCCTTTAGCGGACCTTATGCTGTGTGAATCCGAATTAGTCGGGGTTCTAATATGAGTATTAAATACCGGTTGGACAAATCGCACCAACCCAAAAAATCGAGTAAAACTAGGGAAAAGAACCCGATTATGGTTTGGTTTGATTTGGTTGGTGTTGGAAAAAAACCCGACCATAATTGGTTTGTTTTGATTTTAAATAAAAAAAGTCAAACCGAAACCAAACCAACCCGACATTATAAGTATAGAACTTTTAAATGTATTAATTCATAAAATTATTTATTGTTGTGTATTTTATAAATATTTCTTAAGTTTTTTCATAGTTTTATCTTTTAACGTATTATACCAAGCGTGGACTTATAATTTTTGGATGATCCAATAAGTTTTGTAGTCCATAAATATTAGTAACTCAAATAAATTCTAAACCAAAATCAAATCAATACTACTTGTAATAAAAGACATGACAATTGTACTATGAATGCAAATAGTGTTAGATATCTATTTTTTAAAGTTTTTTCATAGTTTAAATAAAATGCATCTTATTTTTCTTTTAGTTTAGTCATGTAAATAATAGTACTTATTAGTCGTACTTATATATAGAAACTTAGTAAATTTAAATTATGTTTGTTTTGTTATGGCATATTAATAATAAATATTTGTTTTAAGAAATTTTATTATCTTATTGTTAAATATTTTAGTATAATACCATGACTCATCTCATATTTATACATGTTATTTTATTGAAAAACACCTTATATAGTTCTGTCGTACTAGGATTAAAGAAATATTTGGATATGAAAAAAAAACCGTTAAATCCGAGAAAAATCGAGATTAAAAAACTTGACGTTTATTGATTTGGTTTGGTCTTTAAATTTACTAACACACACAAATTGTTTGATTTGGTAATTGAAAAATTCAAACTAACGTGACCTATGTACATCCCTACCGATTGTGAAGCCAGAAAAGAGAAATGGAGACCACTTGATCTCTCAACATCGATATTCAAGATCGACAACTGTCTCAATCCCAAATAAATTGTGATCGGCTATATGAATCCTTATATTTCTTATTTGAATTCATTCGAGGCCAACATTATACTCTTCACACCAATATGCTAAGGGCAATTGTTCAGTATAACTCGGAATTCATAGTACCCCTTGCCAAATGACAATCCATGCAATAGACTGCCCCAACGTTGCATTGACAAACGCCACAAAAGCTCAAGCCCTATAATAGTTTCTAATCAAATGTTGTAAGTACAATAAATATAAATTCAATAATAGTTGTGATATTAGTTGCTGTCCAAGGACATTATGTCTGATTTTTTATCGAATCTTTACCTCCCATAACAAAGGTTAATACTTTATTTATTTCAAATAAATACTATTTAAAAAAATTATATTCTATAGATACTTTTTAAGGTTTATAGCGAAATATTTAATTTTAGTTACCTCTTAGCCCTAAGCCACTAAATACGCTAATCAGTTACACTATTTTCTTTCTCTCTCTACTTTGATACCTCTCATTCTTTCCCCCCATGCCATTAAAATTTCCGATCTTCTCCTCCTTTCACCGGATTTGTGCAAAGCCCACTTCAGAGATATTGATTTCGAATTGTTTCGTTCGTATGATACTTTTTGTGAAGTTGCTATTACTATGATTTAAGGATTTTGGGAGTATAAATTGCCGCATATGCAGACCGAGACCGACGGAGGTTTTACTAAACCGCCATTGGTATCTTCTAGAAGTTCTGTGATTATATGCTCCTGGAATTGCACCATATTCTTAATTCAAGGTTTCCGCCTTTTATGTGATGGTTTCAGGTGGCGGGAATTCGCCGGAGTTCGTTGAAAGAATTTAAAGTGACGTTATATATGTAGAAATTTTGGGTATGGGGGTTTAGACAAATCTTAATTCAAAATTGAGGAAGATAAATGTATATTGCTCGATATTTAATTGATTTTCTGTTAATATATTACAATGTATTTTCATGTATTTCATTGAATTCGTTCTCTTTTTTTTCATTGTAATTGTCACGGCCTACTTCTGTAATGGGTCATGAAGGCACCCGACACTGTTGCTAGGCAAGCCAACGCGAAAACATAGTTAAATTCTTATACTCCCTCCGCTTCAATTTATGTGAACCCATTTGACTGGACACGGAGTTTAAGAAAATAGAGAAGACTTTTGATCTTGTGGTGTAAAATGAGGCACCTTTATTTTGTGTGGCTATAAATCATTGCATAAAGGTAAATTGTTTCCAAATAAGGAAAGAGGTCATTCTTTTTGGCAAGGACTAAAAAGGAAATAGGTTCACATAAATTGAAACGGAGGGAGTATTACTTTTAACAGGAAAATGGGTAAACAAAAATCCCCAAAATTTAAAGTTTGGGCCAGAAACGGTCAACAGTGCATATAACATGATTATACAATCCCAAAATAATATCTACCAATGTGTGTGCCAAGACCTGGTGCCACAAGCTATGAGCAACTTGTAGATTATACAAAGAAGTACACTATCTTACCATCTGAATCAGGATAGAAAGCAAAAAAATATACATATGAAAGACTCCATCCGGCTGTTGAACGGGATGGAGCTCACCGTGGAAGTCTCGGTCACTAAATCAAGGGCGCGCACCAGATTGGTAACCAGATGCACCTACCTCATATCATGTACAATTAAGTACAGAAGTGTAGTATGTGTACATAAACAATATGTACCCAGTAAGTATCCCGTCTAATCTTGAAGAAGTAGAGACGAGAGGTTGACTTGATACTTACTATGGTCAAAATAATATCTTAATATGATATGCCAAGCATGGAAATCATCAATAATCAACAGTTTATAACGAAAAACAATAATCAAGTTCTTGACCATATTTCAGTTAACCGTTTACATTTTCAAGTGGTTAGCAAAACATGTCATGTATAAGGTCCAGCATGGACGTCTTACGCACATTATGTCGAGGTCGACGGTCCGCTCCAACAGAAAATAAACTGTGCACTGCCGAGGGTCGAACGTTGCAAACCATAGATGCATCTATTTACACTGAGATGATCGGTCCAATCCATAATTATCAAGAAACATCAAGAATACATACGAAGGCGCATTTATATACAAATAAATTCTTAAAAGGGTGCTACAAGTTCGCATGTTCACTTTCATTCTTTCTAAGTCTCTAGCATATCACAAATGATCACATTAGCAAGTTAATATGAAGATATTCACAATTTTGGTAGGATGTGGTTCCTAAACTACCCAAGCTATTAACATCATAGTAGCTACGTACGGACTCTCGTTACCTAGTACGTATGTAGCCCCCACATTTAGTAGTAAATTTACAATTCTTATACATATGGGAACAATTTCCTCTTACAAGGTTAGAAAGGAGACTCACCTCGCTCCAAAGCGCACTTCCAAATATCAAGAACAAGTCCAAGCCCTCAATTCGTAGCGGAATAAATCCCAAACTAGTTAAACGAGATAAGAACTAGTCAATATTGACTCACAAGATCATATTCTAGCTATTTAAGCAATTTCCCAACCTTTTACACAAGTTTCCTAAATTCCGACTCCGGGCCCATGTGCCTGGATTCCGAGATTTTTCGAAGACAGTTGTTCTCTACAACCTAAGGATCATTAATATATGATTTCTAGTTCATTTCATAACAAATTTTGACTCTCGAACATACATTAAGGAGATCTAAAAGAGTCACGAATACACCAGATAGGTTAACTCTCTCTCTCCACTATTTACCTATGACGGATACTGGAGAACTAGAGCATTTTGTTGAAGCAATGCAGGTGATAAAATCTGATAAGTGGATGCTAGCCACGAAAGAAGAGATGAATTCTCTTCAAAAGAATAAAAAATGGATACTTACAGAGTTATCAAAAGGAAAGAAGGCTTTGCAGAACAAGTGGGTGTACCGGGTCAAGGATGAGCATGACGGTAAGAAGAAATACAAAGTACAATCAGTAGTAAAAGGCTTTTAGCAGAAGAAAGGAATTGACTACACCGAGATGTTCTCTCATTTAGTCAATTTAATTACTATCAGGTTGGTGCTAAATATCGTAGCTGTAGAAAATTTGTATTTGGAGCAACAAGATGTTAAAACTGCTTTCTTGGATTGTGACCTTGAAGAAGACATATACATGAAGCAACCTAAAGGCTTTCAAGTTTCTGGTAAATAAACCTTATGTGTAAGTTGAAGAAGAATTTGTACGGTCTGAATCAAGCTACCCGACAATGTTACAATAAATTTGATAGATTCATTCATAGCAATGGTTTCACACGATATGAGATGGACCATTTCTGTTATATCAAAAATCTTGATGAATCCTACATTAATTTACTATTGTGCACTGATGATATGCTAATTACAGGATCTAGCATAAATGAGATCAACAAGGTTAATCAATAACTAGAGGAGGAGTTTGAAATGAAAGACTTAGGACAAGCTAAGCAAATGATTGGCGGATTAGCTAAAACAGGTCTGAAGGAACCTTAAAGTTGTCTCAAGAAAGGTACAAAGCATGTTCGATCTTCATGCTGCAAAGACCAGAAGCACTCCTCTCGGAAGCTATCTTAATCTGTCGAAGGACCAATCACACAAAACAGATGAAGAAGGAAGTACATGTCCAAAGTTTCATATGCTTCAGTAGTTGGAAGTTTGATGTACGTTATGGTTTGTACTAGACCTAACATAGCCCATGTAGTTGGAGTTATTAGTAGATACATGTCATATCCAGGAAAAGAACATTGGGAAGGTGTAAAACGGATATTGCAATATCTCAAATCTACCTCAGGTATGACACCTTTTTTAAAAAGAGCAATATTATCTTACAAGGCTTTGGTGATGCAAACTTAGGCGGCAATCTAGATAGTTGAAAAAGTACCACAGGCTACGTGTTCACCGTCAGTGGTACTGCTGTTAGTTGGATGCCCAGACTTCAGAAAAGTATTGCTCTATCTACCACTGAAGTAGAGTACACGGCAATCTCAGAAGTTGTAAAGGAGATGATTTGGCTCAAGAACTTTCTTAAAGAGCTATGTAAAGAGACGAATAATTGTGAGCTTTTTAGCGATAAACGTAATGTAATTCAACTTGCCAAGAATCCAGTGTTTCATGTAAGATCAAAGCACATTTAACTGAGGTATCATCATATCCGGGGGTTGATAAATGATAAAACTCTTTCCCTGCAGAAGATACCAGGATCGAAGAACCCATCAGACATATTGACTAAAGTTGTCGGCATTGACAAACTGAGGTTGTGCACTGCCTCAGTTAACCTTCAAGATTGATAGTGTGGAAGCGCCACACCAGAGAATAGGAAACCAATTTTTTTCTTTATTGATGTAACAGGGGTTTGAGGGAAAGAATGACGGGAGCAAACCATGTTGTTTGTTAAAGAAAGAAAAGTCAAAGACAGAAGACAAAAGAAGTATAAAACAGACAAAGAGAAAAAGCAAACTAAATGTTTTTCTGCAGGAAAAAAGTAGTATGAAGCAGAAAGTTGGGGGAAGAATTCATCTTCGAAATATTTTCATGCGACACAAGTGATTACTTCAGCAAGGTATTCAAATGCCTATGAAAGGAGTATCTTGAATTCGATGACCAAACTTAATTGTTGATAATGTTAAGATAGTTGTTACACATCAATTAACGAAGTGCATTTACACGATAATGACAATGAGTTTTACTAATATTTACCTTAAAAATTAAGCAAGTGATTCTCTTGCTTAACTTACATGTAAATTCGATCAATTCTAAACTTAAAAAGTAA
>MU704651.1:17242-71653 GCA_026770625.1 Nicotiana glauca
ATAATATTGAAGCATGCTCATTTCAGTTTTAAAGTCTGATTAATTAGTTAGTTAAATTCTGGTTAATTAACGCTGGGTGCTATTTTATAAACGTTATGTTTCCAGCGTTTGAAATGTATTCAGGCATTTGGGCTCGCTCTTAGGTCCAGCTGAGAGATAACCCAATCTCGTACCTGTTCAGCCCCGTTCATTCTATTGCGAACTTGCCCTATATGAGTGATGTATTATGTACTTGCTGGGAATCGTTCCCTGACCCCCTAACTGGGTTTCTCTGCCTTTCCAGCATGGGCTGGCCTTAGGCCCAAATGATGGGAGCTCCGATAAAACTTGTTAAAATAGTTAGGACCTTTTACTGTTATTTTAAAGACAAAAACACAAATAGAAAATCCTAGTTACTTTTAGTTTACCCCTTTTAAACAAAATAAGACGAGCCTCACCGAACAAAAATAAATAAATGTGGGGCCCTCAATAATTGGTTATGATTAGAATTTGGGAGGGCCGTTTAGCGAACTTTACGGCCTTCCCCAAAATAATATTACGTTAGAATCTTTAGGCGCGATTTAATTAAATTACTTTCTTAAACTCGGGTGCGCATTGATGCGACCCAAATCTTAATCTCGACGAAGTCGAAATGTGTTGACAACCACGTGTGCATTGATTGCGATGTGATTTGAAACACGTTTTTCACGACGTCGCAATTCTTTTAAAATAAATAATGATAAAAAGCGATTTACGAATAAAAGGCACATAAGCTAGCATGTATTAAAATCAGATAAAATCAAATGCGACAGTAAGCAACCGTGCTAGAAACACGGAACCTGGGAATGCCTAACACCTTCTCCCGGGTTAACAGAATTCCTTACTCAGATTTCTGGTTCGCAGACTGTAACAGAGTCATATTTTTCCTCGGTTCAGGATTCAACCGGTGACTTGGGACACCATTAATCTCCCAAGTGGAGACTCTGAATAATTAATAATTAAATCCCGTTCTGATTGTCCTTTAAGTGGAAAAACCCTTTTACGCCCCTTGCGGGTGTAGGTGAAAAAAGGAGGTGTGACAGCTCTGGCGACTCTGCTGGGGAAACAAACCCAGAACTTTGGTTCAGGGTTTAAGAATTCGAGCTCGAAATAATTGTTGTATTTGGTTATATCTGATTTTCCTACATGTTTATGCTTAATGTGCTAAATGTTTACCGCTTTGATATTATCTGAATTGTATATAAACTGTGCTGAAAACCCTTCTCTTCTCACCTCCGGGGATGTGCTTACTGGTTGAGACTCCCTATTCTGTTAGTGTCAATACCTTGAAATAAGAAAGAGGCNGGGGGTTGGGTCCGTCTAGGACAGGTAACCAGATATGAAACAACCACCATGATGCATTTTACGTATTGCATTTATTTGTCTTGGGCCCGCATGCTGACCGGCTTTTGAACATCGAGAATTTTGTGAAATTGAAAAAAAAGAGAAAAAGAGAGAAATAGCAGTAAAAAAGAATTAATTATTTAGTTTTAGAAAAACCGATGCCCAAATGCTGTCGAAACTCTGCCGAAATTTCAAAAAAATAAAAAATAGAAATGCTTTGTTTTTAATAGTTTGTTTTACTAAAAGCAAAAGAAAAATAGAAAAAAGAGTCTTTATTTTTGGAAATTGTTCGCAGAAAAAGAATAAGAAAAAGAAAAAGAAAAAGAAAAAGAGTCTTTATTTTTAGTTTTTGAAAAATAGGTTGTTTTATTGTTTGTTGAAAATGAAAAAAAAAGAGGTCGTTATTTTGTCCTGTTTTCAAAATATAGAAAAGGAAAATAGTTTGTCTTGCCATGAAAAATGAAAATGAAAGAAAAAAAAGTATTGCTTTTGCAAGTAGTTTTGTTATTTGTTTTTGAAATGCCAAAAAAAAAAATGAAAAGTTTTGTTTTAAAATAGTTCGTTAATTTGCCCGAACTACGCTGGTTTGATTCTCACCGGGTGTGAGATACGTAGGCAACCCTCATCGGGTCCAACCACCCCTTTTGCAAAAATAGCCAAAAATACCAAAATTTTAACTTTTATACAATAAGTCGGGTAACGCCATTCTTGTTTTTAAATAAGCTGAATGTCCCTAAATGTGCGTCGGAAGGCCGCTTTTGCAAGAACAGCCACCTTGAGTCATTTTTAAATAGTTTGCAGGCACAACATTCAAATCTCCCTTTCGGAAGTGCTGAAAGGCCGTATCTGAAAACTGAGTCTTTGTTTTCGTAAAAAAAAAAAAAAATTTTGCAAAAATAGCCACTTTATTTTTTAAGTCAAAATAAGTCATTACATGGCCAGTTTTCTTCAAATAGTCACAGTTGACATTGAAGCCTTCTCAGTCTTGCACAGGCCTGCTGCGATGCCGAGTGCTGCCACGCGGGCCCTAGGATGTGAAGCTTTGATGTACTCTTGATCTAGTTTTTAATCATCGAGTCTGTATTTTGTTATTTTGAGTCTGCTTCTGTAGCTTCCCTTCAAGAAAAACAAATAGTCTAGTATTTCTTGTACTCGATGTTTATTAATGAAATTTGAAAATTCCAAAAATTATCCCTTTATTTTTGCATTCAATTTGCAAGAACTACGCTAAGTCTGATTCATGCGGGGGCATGATACGTAGGAAATCCACGTAGAATTCTACCATAACCATAACCAAAAGGAAGAGAAAAAAAAAAGAGGAAAAACCACAAATAGGCAAAAATAGCGAAAAAAACAAAGAAAATCAGTAAATACCCTAACGCTAACATGGTGGCTTCATTTTGTCATTTCAGAAAAGTGGTTGGTTTGTGGTTTTAAAAACGGTAATTCCTCGTTGCAACACAAGGACAAAAGGCGATGGAAAACAACAACAGAACTGAGTTGATTAATATCGGTACTCGACCTCAGTTGATTGATAATGGGTTGAGTGAAGAGGTGCGGATGTTAAGACTACACATGGCAGATATGTATCAAGCCTGAATGACTGGGAAGGCACCACCCCCGCCACTACTAATGTTTCCTGTCATATCCACTACCCTCAACAATGAATACGGGAAGAGCCCTCAGGATGAGCTTTATAAAGGAAATGAAAAGGTCACAGGAAAAGTAGAGCGAGATGAAATAGCCATAAAGTCGAAAGAACAATTCTTAAAAAACATGCCAGGAATGAGAGGCCATGGCAACATGGCTTGCAAAGAACTGTCTGCGTCCCCTGACGTTCGCTTCCCCGCAGGATTCAAAGTGCCAAAATTTAACCTGTACGATGGGTGTGGAGATCCGGTAGCCCACTTGAGGGTCTATTGCAATGAAATGGAAAGTGTTGGGGAGAAAGATGATTTGTTGATGGCATACTTCAGTAAGAGCTTGACTGGGGCAGCTTTAGAATGGTATAATCGTCATGATGTTGGCAAATGGCTTACATTGGGTGACATGGCTCAAGATTTTGTTCAACATTTCCAGTACAATAAAGACATTGTCCCCAATTGCCCTTCCCTATCACAGACGGAAAAGAAACCCAAGGAGAGTTTTAAGGATTTTTGGCTCAAGTGGAATGAACAGGTTGCTCGGGATGATCCTGCCATTAACAGAAAAGGTGTTGTTGAGCCCCATCCACAACAAGGTCCGGTAATTGTTCTTGCCAAACCTGTTCAACCTCAACACCAACCCCAAACCTATCCCCTGAACAACACCCGATCTTTTGTCCAACCATTAGGTTATTGCCTCCGCCGACGACAGGGTCTGGTGGTTGTTCTTGCTAAACGCTCTCAGCCATAATACCGACCCTGTGAGCGTCCCCAAACTCCACATAAACCACCCCATCCACCAAATAACATTCCGCCATTTGTCCTACCACCAAGTCACTCCCTGAAGCAGGCACCAGCAGCCCAAAACTCTCGTGTGTCTTCACAACACTTTCAAGTATCGAACAATCCTAGAAAACTGAGGCATGGAGGGAAAAAAAGGCAAAAGGATAATTTCACGCCTATCGGCGAATCCTACACAAGCTTGTTTGAAAAGTTAAAACATTTTGTCCTGATTAAGCCACTCCTTGGATATACTCCAGACCCAAATGCGAAAGGCTTTGATCCTACTGTTCGATGCATGTACCACTCTAATGTCCAGGGGCATAGCATTGAAGATTGTCGATCTTTGAAAAGGGAAATAGAAAGAATGATTCAAGAAGGGGTAATTGTGGTCAATGACAATGGCAAGGAGCATGCGATTTATCTTGGGAACTTGTTAATTAAAGTCAATAATGGTCTTGGTAATATTGATGTGAAACTCAGTGGCTAAGATGCCATGCTTGGTAATTGGGAAGACGCTCCATCGCTTGGAGTTTTGGTGGTTTATTTCGATCTCATTTCTGATTGTCCGGGCTATTTCAGGGTTGTAATCCGGATATTGTGTTGTAAGTCAAACCCTTCTATTTTTTCACTTTTACCTTGTTTAGTCTAATAGTTTGTTTAGTGCCGTCTAGGTTTGTTCAAAGGCTATAACCAGTTTAGTTTGCTTGTGTTATTGTTTCAACCTTTTTCACCATCAGTCTAATGCAATTTTCTATTTTCCTCCATTTCTAGCCATTTTATTTAGTTCCCATCTCTTGTTACAGTTCTTTTCATGCTGGTTCTAGTGACATGACATGCACACATAATTTTCGGCTTGGTTTATAAAAGTCAGTTTAACAATGAAACAATGTTGAAGATAAAAACATATTGGAATACTTTGAAGCCCGAATCAAGTGAAACTGGGGGCAAATAGAACATAAAGAAATACTATGGAAATGCATCATGCCTTATTGGTTTAAAGCCAAAGGCAACAATGCCCCAAGTCTAAAGGGACCGTTCACGGTACCGAGATTGTTGTCCAATGGTGCTAGGAATCGGCAAATACAGAAGGCAAATATGTGAATCAATCAAAAGGTGTTTTACTGTGTAGTTTGTACTTGGTATGTTTTGAAGATTGGAATGGCAAAGGCATTTTGTTCTGCTATCTAAACACTCTATCCTTTGTTACCCCATTTGAGCCTTATTTATTTTCTTTCATACCCCTCTTTCGGAAAGATCAGAAACACAAGTGTGAAAGATAAGTAAAGGAAAAAAAGAAAGAAAACAATGAAAAGAGAGAGAAGAAAAGGAAGAAGAAAAGAAAAGAAAAAAGAAAAAGAGAAGGAAAAAAACATCAAAAAGAAGAAAAAAAAGGAAAAGAAAAGAGAACCAACAAAAGTGGTTTCCTGAACTACGTTTGACTTGATCCCGAAAGGGTATGTAGGCAGCCTCTTTGAGCTTCAGTCACAACAAAATAAAAGTCCAAAAATCCCCAAGAAGGAAACTGAGGCAGAAGTTGTGGTTGTTGCAAGAAATATGATTCCGAAAGTTGTAGTTTTGAACTCACGATGAATTATTTTAAGCCTTTATACCCTTCTTTCTAAATCCCATCGAAAAACCTGTATTACGGTCCAAAGAAAGGCCTTCCGATCAGTCTTCAAGAGATGCCAAGTCAAGTGACTAAAGTTGAATCATACCAGGGGCAACACTTATCAAGGAAATAAAGAATGAGAGAGTCTAGTTGATGAAATCCTTCGCGGATACCTCAAGGTAATAAAAGCTAAGAGAAATAAAAATGAGAGAGTCTTGTTGGTGAAAACCCTTCATGGGATCCATAAGGCGACAGTGAGTTGAGAGAAAATCAAAATGAGAGAGGCTTGATGGTGAAAACCCTTTGGGAACTACGAGTCGAATAAGGATTGTGAATCAGATCGGGCAAGTGGAGTATTGAAGACCAGTTTCACGGCGAAAAGGTGCAACAAGAGCTGAATATTAGATTTGCTAAACAAAAGTAGGCTGCAGGTGCATGTCAAGGTCGCTAGAGTCGGTATCTACATCTGATGGTTTTCTACTCTCTAGGTTTCTTGTTAGGAATTGTCTCTTTCCATTTTCCTTCACTCTATTTTTCCCACCTTGTTTTACTCCATCTTCTTGAGTCTGTCTGGTCATAACAAGTGAGAAATGACTTCAAAATTTACCACCAAGCTTTCCAATTGCACAAAATGGGATCTAATTAAAACATCGAAATGTCATAAGGCAGGAAAGAACGACAATCACACTAAAGTTGGTAACAATCAACATGCTTTGGGGATCCTTGTGAAATACAAAGGCTTGGTACATGTCAACTCATGAACAATGTGACAAGATGGAGGGTGAATAGATCAGAGATATTTTATGCCTCAAGCGTAACAAAGAAAGTGGTTAGTCAGTGTCAAGCAGGGTCTTCTAGCGGAAATCAAAGTTATCATGGAAAGTGAAGGAACAATAGACTTCAAGATCGGAGCTAGTGGTTTAAATCAAGAAAGAACAACATACCTTGATTGGGTGGCAATTGACATGCTTTGGGGATTCATTTGAAATACAAGGGTTTGGTACATATCAACTCATGAACAATGCAGCCAAGATATAGGGGGTGGTGAACGGATCAGAGATATTTTCTATGTCAAGGATAACAAAGAAAGTGGTTAGTTAATGAACGAGCAAGGTTGTCAAATGGTGAGTGAAGTAACAACCAACTCAAGGCCGAAGCCAGTGGTTAAGTCAAGAAAGAAAATCATATACACGAAGTGGGGACAATAGACATGCTTTGGGATTCATATGAGACATGAGGATTGAGGGAGATGACAATTCATGCAATGCAACAAATGGAGGATGTTGGGCCACCTTCAAAGTTCAAGGCCACAAACCAATCACCACGTTTTAAACTAACAAGATTTTTTCTTTGAAACAGGGGCAGAAGCTTCGGAGAAACCTTCCGTAAGGAAATGCAGGACCCAAACAGGTACGACTGAAAATTCTCAGGACCCTCCTGGAAAATGGAACTTAGTTTAAATTTCAAAACAATCATGAGAAACATAACTTGGCATAAAAAGGAATATAAGTTCGTTCTAAAGTTTGCATGGTTTAAGATAGGTTTCAAATAAGAGTTTTCAGGACCCTCATGGATAATGGGACGTAGTTTTAAGGTCAGTCTAGATAACAAGATATAGTGAAAGTCGTACCTTTAGTAGATATAACTTAGGTTAAGATTTCTTTTAACTAGAAGTTGTCAGGACCCTCCTGGATAATGGGGAGTAGTTAAGACCTTTGATAACAATGTAATAGAAGTAATACCTTTGAAAGATATCAGTCTAGATAACAAGATATAGTGAAAGTCGTACCTTTAGTAGATATAACTTTGGTTAAGATTGTCTTTTAACTAGAAGTTGTCAGGACCCTCCTGGATAATGGGGAGTAGTTAAGACCTTTGATAACAATGTAATAGAAGTAATACCTTTGAAAGATATAACGTAGGTTCGTAATTGTTAGGAGTTGTCAGGACCTCCCTGGATAATAGGACTTAGCTTTCAGATTCCTATAATAGTTGGTAAAATAGTTCAATTTCAAATTTTGATAGTAGTTCCATTTAACACTCACCCATGTACCCAGCTACCAAACAAGGGAAGAAAAATTTTCTTTGTTTGTCTATTTTGTTGCAAGCAGGAGCCCACCTGGAAAACAAGGGAATGCCTTTCAAATTTAATAAGCAGGATCCCACCTGAAGAACAAGGGAATATTTTTTCAAAATGCAGCAAGCAGGAGCCCACCTGAAGAATAAGGGAATATCTTTCAAAAATCAGCAAGCAGGAGACTACCTGAAGAACAAGGGAATATTTTTAATGCAGCAAGAAGGAGCCCACCTGAAGAACAAGGGAATACATTTCATGCGCAGCAGTCAAGCACCCACCTAAAAAACAAGGGAAGTATAATGCAAGTCTTATCTTTCAAGTTTAGTATTCGGTAACACAACGCGCCCAGCAGTTATCAAACTGGGGCAGAAAATTTTCTTTGAATGGTTGTTGCAAGCAGGAGCCCACCTGAAGAATAAAGGAATATCTTTAAAATTCAGCAAGCAGGAGCCCACTTGAAGAACAAGGGAATATCTTTTCAAATGCAACAAGCAGGCACCCACCTGGAAAACAAGGGAAGTACAATCCAAATTTTAGCCTTCAAATTTTAATATCTGATAGCATGATATGCCCAGTCAACAGATTGGGGCGGAAAAATTTTCTTTGTTTGTCTATTTTGTTGTAATCAGGAGCCCACCTGGAGAACAAGGGAATACTTTTCAAGCATGGAAAGCAGGAGCCCACCTGGAGAATAAGAGAATATCTTTCGAATTCAGCAAGAAGGAGCCCACCTGGAGAATAAGGGAATATCTTTCGAATTTAGCAAGAAGGAGCCCACCTGGAGAACAAGGGAATACTTTTCAAAGTTCAGCAATTAGTAATCAGGAGCCCACCTGGAGAACAAGGGAATCCATTTCAAGTTTCAGCAGTCAGACACCCACCTGGAGAACAAGGGATCCAAATTGTTGCATTTAATTTTAATATACGATAGCATGATGTGCCTAGTGAACAGAGTGGGATGGAAAATTTTCTTGGTTTGTCTATTTGTGTTGCAATCAGGAACCCACCTGTAGAACAAGGGAATACTTTTCAAGTATCGTAAGTAGGAGCCCACCTGGAGAACAAGGGAATACATTTTCAAGCATCGCAATCAGGAGCCCGCCTGGAAAACAAGGGAATACCTTTCCATGCATCACAGCAGGAGCCCATCTGGAGAACAAGGGAATACTTTTCAAAGTCCAGCAATCAGCAATCAGGAGCCCACCTGGAGAACAAGGGAATCCATTTCAAGTTTCAGCAGTCAGGCACCCACCTGGAGAATAAGGGAAGTACAATCCAAATTGTTGCCTTTAATTTGAATATACGATAGCATGATGTGCCTAGTCAATAGACTGGGGCGGAAAATTTTCTTGGTTTGTCTATTTGTGTTGCAATCAGGATCCCACCTGTAGAACAAGGGAATACTTTTCAAGTATCATAAGCAGGAGCCCACATGGAGAACAAGGGAATACATTTTCAAGCATCGCAATCAGGAGCCCGCCTGGAAAACAAGGGAATACCTTTCCAAGAGTCACAGTCAGGAGCCCACTTAGGGAACAAGGGAATACCTTTTCAAGCATCACCGTCAGGAGCCCACCTGGAAAAACAAGGGAAATACCTTTTCAAGCATCGCAAGCGGGAGCCCACTTGAAAAATGGACATTATTTCAAATTGTAGCAGTCAAGTATCATCAAGAGAAATGGCAGAACATCGCCAAGGCAACGACAAGAATTCCATTGAAAGAACACAAGATATAAGTTCAAGACAACAAGACAACAAGGAAGTACAAGATGGAAGTTTGAAGATTTTAGATAGGACTTTTGTAATTCATAGTTCATAGTTTAGTCTAGCTTCTTTTTATCTTTGACACGGTGTAATAAGGAGGTCAGCGAGCAGTAACAGCAGCAACAGCAGTAAAGTCACAGCTCCTGGTAGTCCCAGCTACCAGACATTCCCGAACTACACTAACCTGATTCCTATTTAACCCAGGATATGTAGGCAACCTCTGAAGCAGGGTGCGGTTAAACTTTTCAAGAATGCTTCATACGGAATATTCGAACGGGCAAAAATCGCTCGTATTTGCTCACTTATCTTTGTATGAAAACTGTTCGTGTTTCCGGGCAAAGAGGGGCAGCTATGAGCATGTGATTTTTGCCATATATATGAATTATTCCCAAAATTCAAACAAAATAATTTTTATTTATTTTTATGATTTTGTGAATTTTGTGTTAATCGATTGCATTTTATTTGTGCATTTTAATTCATATGAAAATATAAAAAATACATTTGCATTTGCATTTTTAGTATTAATTAGGGGTTAATTTTTTAGAATACAATATAAAGAAAACAACAAAAATGGTCCGTTTTGCATTTTTAGTTTAAACTGGTATTAGTTTGCATTTTTAATTAGGATTTAACTAGGAAATCTAACTTTTAGTGTTAGGTTGATTGTGAGTTTATTTTAACATTTTTAAATAAAATTAGAAAAAATATAAAATACAAATGAAAATAAAAATAAAAAAATTATTAAAAGAAATCAAAAAATAAAATAAAATAATAAGAAGAAAAACAATCAAAATAGGAGTGGCTTTAATTGAAGATTAATTTTGGGTCAATCTTATGCTAAGTCCGCCGGGCCCAAATGATCCACGACCCAAATCAGCCCAATACCCGTTCCCCAAACCCGTCCAAAATCTGGGATCGTCCAAACGACGCCGTTTAGGCGTCTCTTAATCAAAGCCGTTAATCTCGTTTGATCAAACGGTTCCCATTGAGTGCTACCTTGTAATAAGACTGTCTGAAAGATTCAATCAACCCCAAAATTATTTCCGACTTCCTCGTACATCCCTGTAACGTCGCCGGAACCACCGCCGGTAGTGAACATTACTTATGCCAACGGCCACCATAAATACACCCGTGAATCTCCTTGGTCCCCTCTTTCCAACCCTCACAATGGTTTCCTTCGAATCATAGCCAATCTCATCGAATATCCGATCTAATTTTTCCAGCCAAAACACAACATTGTCCAAACTGGTTCAAAATTACACCACCAAGTCTCCTCAATGCCCTCAACCCAAATCCACAATCATTTGTCCTCAAATATCAGTTAATAGGCTCGAATTTTATTTCAAAGTTGGCCGGAAAACTTGAATTCTCGGAAAGGCTACCAAATTGGTATTACACAGTTTCCTCATCCTCTTCGTGAAGAATCCGTCAGAGGCAAGGGTCAATCATCGCCAAAAGTTATTCGATTATTTTTTTTTTAAAAAAAGAGAAGTGTTACGCCTGGCAGTGAGTTTTCTTTTCTATTTCGTTCTTTCTGTTTTTCTGCATGTGTGAGTTCTATGATGCAATTGTTTAGTTTTGCTTCTAGTTTGGTTTGAACTTTAGATTTAGGTAGTTTATATTTTCGGATTGGTTTTGCTCATTCTGTTAATTGACTGATCTAGAATAATTCTGATTTGTCGTCTGGTTAGCTAATTGTTAGGTGTTGGTTTAATTGCGATTAGTTCAAATTGATTAGTTTAGTGGAATGTTCTTCTTATAATTTGATTCCTTTTTTGGATTTTTAGTTCAATTCTGTTGCCAACCTGCTTTGAAATTGTTTGATTGTCGTCTGATTGAATTAGTACTTTGTTAGTTTGATTAAGTTTAGTTTTAGTTGATATTCAGTGTTCATTTGAGATAATTAGTTTTGGGAAGATTGGATATAGTTGATTAGAATGGTTTAGAAATTTTTAATGAATTCAAGGGCATTGTGGGTAATTAGTAAAATACAGGAATGTGTAGACTTAGTTAGAACTCCCTAGATCTTTCTAGATAGGGTTATAAGTGAATGTTTCAAGAAGTAGGGGTAATAACTTAGGCAACAAGTCATTAACTAAAGGACTAAAATGAAAATAAGGAGGGACTGAAGTGAAAACAGAAAATGGGAGGGCTGCCCTTATCTTTGCCTATAAAAGGGCATTCTTATGCCTTAATACAGCAGTTTTGGGAGCCTCACAAAAGTCCCTCTCTTTGTTTTTCAGATCTTAGCTTGAAATTTAAACCTTCAAAATCAAAAAAATAAAGATAGAAAAAGCAAAAAAAACTTTTACTGTTCCATTGCCTTTTTAAATTGTGTCCAATTCCTGTTGGAAATTCTCTTGTTTCTACTATGGTTTCTAGTATGTTAAACAACACATAGAAGTTTGGTGACTCGTGGGTGCATTTGAGTCTTTTTGAGGTGGATTTTGGGTTAAGTTCTATTCCAGTAAAACTTCAAAAACATTCCAAGTCAGTTTCGAGTCAGTTTGTGTACATTTGAGTAATTTTAGAGTTTGATTGTGTTGTTTGAGTCTTCTACTGGGTTCTGGAGTTGTTTCTGGACTCGAGATTGCTTTCCTTATTGCTGTGTTGGTCGATTTTTGCTAGGTTGTGAAGCTGTCCTGAACTGCTACTGCTACTGCTACATTGATTGTCGCTGACTTTCTCTTCTTCTCCATTGCATTTTATATCTCCAAGTACACTTTTGAACCGCCCTGATGTAACCTTGAGGTTAATTGAAACAGAAGCACTTGCCATATCCGAGTTCATCTAAATGCTGTCGATAGTTGCTAGTTAAATAAATGCTTAGTATTTGTTTTTTTTATGTTATTATATTGACTGTTTGGACTACGTGTTGTATGGACTATTCTGGACTGTTTTCTTACTAGTTCATTCAGTAGTTCCTCTCCAGTAGTAATAAAATTGACTCAAGTAACTTTGTATGCTAAAAAACAGGTTCAGCTGGATCCATTGGTTGCAGTGAAGGTGACTAAGCAATTTGTACTAATTAAATGCAAGATGTGGACTCATGTTTCTCTTGGTAGTTTATGGTAGGCAACAGTTTGAGTTGTTCTAGGTTTTGAATGCATTGACAAAAGAAATCGCAGGTTATTTTGTAACATAACTTGAGATATTATGATTAGGAGATTATGTTAACTAGTGGGTTGAATCAAAGTCACTAATTGAAGTATTGATAAAATTGAAGCATGCTCATTTCAGTTTGAAAGTCTGATTAATTAGTTAGTTAAATTCTGGTTAATTAACGCTGGGTGCTATTTTATAAACGTTATGTTTCCAGCGTTTGAAATGTATTCAGGCATTTGGGCTCGCTCTTAGGCCCAGCTGAGAGATAACCCAATCTCGTACCTGTTCAGCCCCATTCATTCTATTGCGAACTTGCCCTATATGAGTGTTGTATTATGTACTTGCTGGGAATCGTTCCCTGGCCCCCTAACTGGGTTTCTTTGCCTTTCCAGCATGGGCTGGCCTTAGGCCCAAATGCTGGGAGCACCGATAAAACTTGTTAAAATAGTTAGGACCTTTTTCTATTATTTTAAAGACAAAAATACAAATAGAAAATCCTAGTTACTTTTAGAAAATCCTAGTTACTTTTAGTTTCCCCAAAATAATATTACGTTAGAATCTTTAGGCGCGATTTAATTAAATTACTTCCTAAACTCGGGTGCACATTGATGCGACCCAAATCCTAATCTCGACAAAGTCGAAATGTGTTGACAACCACGGGTGCATTGATTGCGACGTAATTCGAAACACGTTTTTCACGACGTCGCAATTCTTTTAAAATAAATAATGATAAAAAACGGTTTACAAATAAAAGGCACATAAGCTAGCATGTATTAAAATCAGATAAAAACAAATACAACAGTTAAGCGACCGTGCTAGAACCACGGAACCTGGGAACGCCTAACACCTTCTCCTGGGTTAACAGAATTCCTTACTCGGATTTCTGGTTCGCAGACTGTAACATAGTCATATTTTTCCTCGGTTCAGAATTCAACCGGTGACCTGGGACACCATTAATCTCCCAAGTGGCGACTCTGAATAATTAATAATTAAATCCCGTTCCGATTGTCCTTTCAATGGAAAAATCCCTTTACGCCCCTTGGGGTGTAGGTGAAAAAGGGAGGTGTGACAAGTGTAAGTCGAGCGGGAAGAATAATGGGTGTTGCTCAGTGAATGGAGTATCGATTATATCTTATTGGTCTTGCGTGTTGTATGTTATTTGTTCACCGCGGGAGTAATGATTTGCTTTGGTTCCAGACATCAATTGTGTGTGACTTTCGATTTCGAGCATAGTGACTTGAGGTGTTTTAGGTGGAGTAGTGTTTGGATAGAATCGCGCATTGCAGCGAAGCTATGTGGAGATATGACCTTGCGGGTTAGATTCATGTGTTCTATTTCTATGATGGGAGACGGGTTCTCAGCCTTGTGTTGTAATGGTACTAGTTAGCTTGAGGGACAGCTCTTTCGTTTGAGTCATTTTCATGACTTGAGTATGTTCGGACCGTTGCTTATTTGTGCACGTATTATTCTAGTTGTGGCTTAGGCCTATATTGATGTGTCATGTCACCAGAGTGATGTGTTGGATTAGAGGAGACGTTGGGATCATTAATTAATACAAACAGATTTGATTTCAGCATGTTGGAAGGATAATATCGAGGTTCGGCTCGAGAATTTGCTATATTATTTTCCAGGGGAGAAGTGGCTTCATGAATGAGTGATCTGAGAAAATGGTCATGGTGTATCGCGTGTTTCATTTATCGTTGGCAGTATATGACAGTGTTGGAATGAGACTTTAGCTAATAAGAGGTTTTCTACCAGTATTCGGTTGTTGTGGGCAGTTGCTGTGAATAGAAGTTATCGCTACGAGTGTTCGAGTTATGTGGTATATCATGGGATTGCTCCCGAGATTGCAGGCATGGGTTACTACAACTGGTTCGGGTCTATTCATAGTATAAGTATGAGGTTTTGATCGTCTTGATGGTTTCAGAAGTGAAAATGTGGTTTTATGGCTTATGGGCCAGAGTGGATTGTGTAATTTCAGTTTCTACGTGTATTCAGACCTATACGAGATAGGGTGACATGGGATCACCCCCGGGTATATGCATGGTAAAGTTATTTAGCTATTGGTTGGCTTTTAGAACAACTCTGAGTACGTTCGAGGACGAACATGTGTTTAAGTGGGGGAGGATGTAACGACCCGGCCGGTCGTTTTGAGCTTTTGCACTTTGATTGGCAGTTCTCGGGCACTACTTGCCCCGTATGATATATTATGACTGATGTAAATCGTTCATTTTGGTTTTTCACGGAAATCGGTATGAATTTGAAAGAACAGTTTAGTTGAAAACTTTGAATTTGAAAGGTTTCACCAAGAGTTGACTTATTTGTATATGAGCTCGGATCGAAATTTTTATGATTTGATTAGCTTCTTTGTGTGAATTATGACTTAGGAGCGCGATCGGAATGCATTTTGGAAGTCCGTAGAAGGATTTGGCTTGAATTGACAAAGTTAGTATTTTGGTGAATTCTGATTGATAGGTGAGATTTTGATCTGAGGGTCGGAATGGGATTCCGAGAGTTGTTGTAGCTTCGTTATGTCATTTTTGATGTGTGCGCGAAATTTCAGGTCATTCGGATGTCGTTTGGTTGGGTGTTTTATCAAAAGCATGTTTTAGAAGCTTTAGAAGAACTTAGGCTTGTATTAGATGTGAATTGATGGTTTTGGTATTGTTTGAGGTGTTTTGTTGATTGAAACAAGTTTGAATGATGTTTTAGGATGTGTTGGTACTTTTGGTTGAGGTCCTGGGGGCCTCGGGTGAGTTTCGAATGGTCAATCAGACCAATTTCCATGTTGAGAAGTTGCAGATTTTGAGCAGTAGTTGCAGAGGATTTTAAGCCTTTGTGATCGTGTGAAGTCCTTCGCGATCGCGTAGGAGAAAAGTGAGGGCTGGTAATTTGTTCTTCGCGAAGGCCTTGTTCTAGTGCTTCGCGATCGCATAAGAAGAATTTTGAGAGTTGAAGATTTGTTCTTCGCAATCGCTAATGTTCCGCGATCGCATAGAGGAATAGTCAGTGCTGGGCAGAATGTTATAATTTCATTTCATCCGCGATTTTGGGTCATTTTTCTCCCACGGCTGCTCGTTTTTGGAGATTTTTGAAGGAAATTAAAGAGGGATTCAAGGGGAATCGACTTGAGGTAAGAATCTTGGTCTTAAAACTCAATTATATTGTGAAATCTACCTAGAAATTCATGGAAACTAAGCCTAAAATTGAAGAACTAGGGCTTGGGTTTTTAAAATTTTAAATTGGAATTTGAAGGGCCATTTGAGGTTGGATTTGAGAGTTTTTGGTATGTATGGACTTGTGGCGAGATAGGGAACCCGTTGATGTGAAAATTTCTGAGTTTCAAGAAGTGGGACTGGGGCTTGGATTTTACTAATTTCGAGATTTTTGATATTTTTCGTTTGTTTTCGCTTGGGCTATGTTCCCTTAGCATATTGTGATGTATTTGTTCTGATTTTGAGTAGATTCGATGCGCGTGGAGGCCGTTTCGAGGGGAAAAGGCGTCGCGAGCTAGAGTGGTAGCCGGTTCGAGGTAAGTAATGATTGTAAATACTGTTCTGAGGGTTTGAAACCCCGAATTACACATCGTTGTGTTACTTTGAGGTGACTTGCACGCTAAATGACGAGCGTGGGGTAAAGCACCGCTGGGAATTATGACCTAGTCCATCCCGAATGACTATTTCTAATGAGTAATTGATAGTTAATTGTTTGATGTTATTATACCTTGGGATGTATGCCATGTTTGGGGCTTTGTGCCGACTTGCTGAGACCCTTAGGGGCATTTGACTGATTTTCCTCACTCTATTTGTTGAAAGTACATCCTCAGTCATGTTTTTATCCATTTATTTCTCAAACCTGGCTCTATCATTATATTCTTAAAAATGTGGAAAACTGTTTGGGCTGAGTTCCCTGTTTTACTGATATAGACCGAGGGTCTGATTATGAGATTGACGACTGAGATAAACTGAGAGTCTGATGGTGATATTAATGACTAAGAGAGGCCGAGGGTCTAGTTGTGAGGATTATATATCTATGGATCAGGCAGCACGCTGCATCATATATATATATATATGGATCGGGCTGCACGCCGCAGCAATGCTTATATGGATCAGGCTGCACACCGCAGCGATATATATATTGAATCGGGTTGCACGCCGTAGCAATATTGCGCTTGGGCCGTAAGGGGCCCCTCTCGGAGTCTGCACACCCCCAGTGAGCGCCGTCGACAATATATGGTTCGGGATGCACGCCGCAATAATATATGGAGCGGGCTGCATGCCGCAGTGGTTACTATATGGTACCTATTGAGCGTGAATGCTGAGTGCGAGTACTGATTGGTAAGAGATGAGCCACGAGTGAAAGTGAGGCTATCCCGAGGGGCGAGAGATATTTACATGCATATGAGTGACATTTTGCCTAAGAGGCCTGTTTATGAACTTATTGATTTTACTCCTCTTTAAAGTGAGTTTCTATCGAATATGTTGGTTTATTGATTTTTTCACTCATCTTTATTAGAAAGTTGAACAACTGTTTTAAAACAACTTTTATTTAAACTAGGGTTCATGAGATGTTTATAAATTACTTACTGATTTGGTATTGGTTATTCCCGCTGAGATTTTCAAGTTATGAAGTGTTTATGACTACCGTTTTGCCTGAGGGGCTGTTTTACGAACTATGCTTTGCCCGAGGGGCCGATTATGACTTTAATCTATATTATTATTTTAAATGGTATTGAACCCCTACTAAAACTGCTGGAAAGTATTTCAAATGATTTTTACTAAAAGCTGGATTCAAAAAGGGAAGATTGACTCGTATTTTGATTTGAAAGTCTATTGTGCTTATTGAGCCAACTGAAAATGTGGATTCATTGTTTCCTACTGCTCAGTCTTTATTTACTCTTATTACTTACTGGGTTGGAGTACTCACATTACTCCCTACACCTCGAGTGCAGATGCAGGTATTTATATACCTGGTAGCGGGTGTTGATTGCTCAGGCGCGGAGTTATCAAACTAGCAAGGTGGCTGCATGACGTTCGCGCCACCGCTTCGTTTCTCTCATTACTATTACTGTATTTGGAACATTTTGAGTCTTTTGTTGTACTTAGACCTTGATACATGCTCATGACTTGTCACACCCCGATGTCGGGCTTGTATTTTTATTCCGCACTGTTATTTTAGAAGTTTATTATAAAACTTTCTTTAATTAAACGCTTATAAATGACTCTAAATGCCTAAAAGGGTTAACGTGAGTGTTGTGTCGGCTGGCCTTGTCTTCACGAGAGGCGCAATCACGACCGAGCCGGTTTGGGGTCGTGACACTGTGCATTAGCTATATTAGCTATATATATATATATATATATATATATATATATATATATATATAAAAGCTATATTCGATATATATATCAACTATATTCGATATAATATTAGCTAATACACTTATACTTAGTGTATAGTATAGTGCAAGTATATATATTATACATATATAAGCTATATTCGATATAATATTAGTTAATGCACTCATACTTAGTGCATAGTATAGTGTAAGTGTATATATTATATACATATATCAACTATATTCGATATAATATTAGCTAATACACTTATACTTAGTGCATAGTATAGTGTAAGTATATATATTATACATATATAAGCTATATCCGATATAATATTAGTTAATGCACTGATACTTAGTGCATAGTATAGTGTAAGTATAAATATTATATACATATATAAGCTATATTATATATAATATTAGCTAATATACTTATACTTAGTTCATAGTATAATGTAAGTAAGTGTATATATATATATATATTATATAAGTTCTATTCGATATAATATTAGCTAATGCACTGATACTAAGTGCATATTATAGTGTAAGTATATATTATATAAATATAAGCTATATTCGATATAATATTAGTTAATGCACTTATACTTAGTGCATAGTATAGTGTAAGTATATATATAAGCTATATTCAATATAATATTAGCTAATGCACTGATACTTAGTGCATAGTATAGTGTAAGTATATATATTATATATATAAGCTATATTCGATATAATATTAGCTAATGTACTTATACTTAGTGCATAGCGTAGTGTAAGTGTGACGACCCAAAGGGTCATCACCTGTTTCTAATTGAAATATGTATCTCCGAGGCCTTAAAAACCTCATTTAGGGTTGCCTCGATTTGCGTGCCCAGTCCGGGCCGTAGCCGAAAAGCTTAAATATGAATTCTGTGAAAATAAAATGCTAAAGTTTGATATTAAAATGAGTAAATTTGACTTCGGTCAACATTTTAGGTAAACGGACCCGGACCCGTGATTTGACGATCCCAGAGGATCCGTAGGAAAATATGGGACTTGGGCGTACGCCCGGAATCGAATTCCGAGGTCCCAAGCCCGAGAAATAAAATTTTGAGTATAATTTTTTTTGAGATTATTGAGGAAAAAATTAAAATGAAAATTGATTAGAACGTATTGGTATCGGGCCCGTATTTTGGTTCCGGCGCCCGGTACAGGTCTTATATGTGATTTAAGATGTTTTTGTAAAGCTTGGTTTAAATCGGACGTCGTTTGACGTGTTTTGGACTTAAAAATTTCTGAAATTGAAATTTAATCAAGTTTGAGGAAAAACTAGTGATTTTGAGGTTTAATTCACTGCTTTTGACGTTATTTTGGTGATTTGATCGCACAGTTAAGTTCATAGGATGTTGTTGATTTAGTGCAAGTGTTTTGTTAGGAGTCCCGAGGGTTCGGGAGTGTTTCGGAGTGGTTTCAAACTTAGGAAAATAGCAAATTTTGCTTCAGCTGTTGCAGACCTCATTTACTCTTCGCGATCACGTTCTTCCTCCCGCGTTTGCGATGCCTTACTTCATCTTTCTTCGCGATTGCGTCCCAGCCCCCGCGTTCGCGTAGGGTTATTTGACTCTTAGGGCTGAGTCTCCTTTTCCTCTTCATGTTCGCATGCATCCACTCGCGATCACATACCTTCAATGGACTCCTTCATCGCGTTCGCGTGAAGTCCCACGTGTTCGCATAGAGCAACTTCTGAACCCTCGTATTTTTTATTCTCCGCGTTCGCGATACCCTTTCTGCGATTGCGATGGCCTGTAAGTGCTACCCTTCACGAATGCGAAGGGAAATTTCGCCCAATTATATTTTTAATTCCAAAACAAAACAGTGACGGGATTTTTCATAAGTTTTCACGAGCTCCTTCTTCTCCAAGGTCCTTAGGCATCCATTGAAGCATTTCTTCATCAAAGTTTCTTGGGTAAGCATTTTCTAACTCATTTTATTCAATCCCCATCATCATATATTGAATTCCTAAGCCTAAAACATGTAATTAAGGGTAGAAATTGGGGATTTGGGTAGAGTTAGGGCTTTTTGATTTTTTCTTGATTTTGACCCTGTTTTGGGGTCGAATTTGAAAACAAATTATATATTCGGGCTCGTGGGTGAATAGGTGACATGGTTTTGGTCTGAACCTTGTGTTTTGACCAAGCAGGCCCGAGGTCGATTTTTGGGATTTTGGGAAGAATGATTGAAAAGTTGTAATTGAACATAGTAATCGGTTTGATTAGCTCTTATTAATGGTATTAAGTCAATTATGCATAGATTCAAATGGACTGCAGCCATATTCGAGAGGGAAAGCGGTGATTGTGGATTGATTTGACCGTGGAATTTTGCGGTAAGTGTTCGGTTTAGCCTTAGCTTGAGTGATTAGGAGTTGAGTCATATTTGTTATGTGTTTCTTGTGGAGTACGATGTATAGGCATGGTGACGAGTATCTATACGTCGGTGTCGAGCACGACCGTGAGTCCTAATTTGACATTGTTGTGTTCTTGAATAATACTATGGATGAAATAGTAAGTAGACTTGTGTTGTTGAGCAAGGTTTAGCTTATTTTGTGGAAGTTAATTATGAGTTAGAAATGGTGTTAATAGAAATGCTAAAGCCCGAATTGAGATTGGTTATAGCTGGTTCTCCCTTGCCGAGATGAGTATACTTGTACTGTTGAGTTCCCTTGTCGTGATAGAGTATTTTATGATTGATCCTCTACCGAGGTTTGTGGTTGTGGTTATGTTAAGTTATGTATATTTTGAACAGGTTGCGCGCCGCAACATACGCTAGAATGGATCGGGTTGCACGCCAAAACAGGTATATGTTATACTTATTGGGTCGGGTTGCATGCCGCAACAGTTATAGTTAAACGTATGGATCGGGTTGCACGCCACAACAGTTATAGTTAAAAGTACGATCGGGTTGTGCGCCTCAACAGCAGTGCTATCATATGGTTTTAGACATTGTACTATTCCTTCATATGTTATTCAATTTCATCTAAGTTGGACTGTTTCCCCGAGGCATGTACCCACTTCCCTTATGGCAGCTCATTACTTGTTTATGTTCTACAATATACTATATAACTGCACAGGTTTTTGTCTGGAGTCTGGTACTAGCTTCGTCACTACCTCGCCGGGGTTAGGCCAGACACTTACCAGTATACGGGGTCTGTTGTGCTGATACTACACTCTATGCTCTTTTGCACAGATCCAGGTTTTGGACAGCAGTAGCAGTAGTACGGGAGCCAGCCTTCAGTCTAGTGAGACATCGAGGTAGCCTCGCAGGCGTCCACAGGCCCGGCGTATCCTCTATCCTTTACTTTAGTCTGTTATCTCATTGTACTCAAGACAAACAGTAACATTTTCTTTCAGACACTGTATTTAGTACTCTTAGTAGTTCGTGAGTGCTGTGACACCAGTCTTGGGTAGAGGCTTATGTTGAATTTTCCGCATTTCTATTTAGTTTTTCTTTAATTTAACACTTTCGCCTACTTAGGTAATTCTGTTGCTTTTATATTATTACCGATAATTGTTAAAGAGGATCATGTTGTTAATGAGAAAGTAATTAAACTTGGATTGCCTAGCTACCAATAGTAGGCGCCATCACGACTCCCGAAAGTGGGAAATCTGGGTCGTGACAAGTTGGTATTAGAGCTCTAGGTTACATAGGTCTCACAACTCACGGACAAGCTTAGTAGAGTCTGAGGGATCGGTATGGAGATGTCTGTATTTATCCTCCAGTGGCTACCGAGTTAGGAAAAGTTTCACATTTGTTCTTCCTTGTTGTGCGATTTTGTTTCTCAATGCTAATTGAACTCTGTTCTTTCGCAGATGGTGAGAACACGTGCTTCCTCATCTTCCGATCAGCAGTTTGATCCCTAGGCAGCTCTTACCAGGGGTAGAGGGCGAGGACGAGGCCGTGCCAGAGGCCGAGGTAGGGGCAGAGCTCAACCCCGAGCAGCAGCACCAGCGGCAGAGCCTCAAGTTGATTTTGAGGAGGAGGTTCTGGCCCTAGCAGTTCCGGCGGGCCCATCTCAGGTCCCAAAGGGGTTTATTGCTACCCCAGTTCTTCAGGACGCTCTGGTCCGATTGGTGGGCCTTATGGAGAGTGTCACCCGAGAAGGATTGCTTCCTGTAGCACCAGCCACTTCTCAGGTTGGAGGAGGAGTCCAGACTCCTGCTACACGTACTCCAGAGCAGGTAGCTGCCCAGGTTCAGATTACAGTGTACAACCAGCTATGGCAGTTCAATCGGGAATGGTTGCTCAGACCGGCAATGGAGTGGCTATGTCCGCAGATCCTTTGTGGAGGCTGGATAGGTTCACCAAGCTTTTCACATCTACATTCAGTGGTGCATATACTGAGGATCCCCAAGATTACCTGGATAGTTATCATGAGGTTCTTTGGAACATGGGGATCATTGAGACCAATTGGGTCAACTTTGCTACATTTTGCCTGTCCGGATCCGCCAAGACTTGGTGGAGGGATTTTCGCTTAGCCAGGCCAGCAGGATCACCAGCCTTGACATGGGAGCAGTTCACACAACTATTTCTGGAGAAGTTTATCTCCATTACTCAGAGAGAGGCTTATCGGAGGCAGTTTGAGCGCCTCCGACAGGGTTCCATGACGGTCACCTAATATGAGACTAGGTTAATTGACTTAGCCCGCCATGCCCTTATTATACTCCCCACTGAGAGGGAGAGAGTGAGACGGTTTATTGATGGACTCATTCAGCTGATTCGTCTCCAGTGGCTAGAGAAGTGAGGAGTGATATCACTTTTCAGGAGGCGGTCAATGTGGCCCAGAGGATTGAGATGGTACTATCGTAGGGGGGTGGTCATGGGGGAGACAAGAGGCCCCGTTATTCTGGCAGATTCAATGGTACCTCATTTGGAGGTAGATATTTATATGGTAAAGGCCACCCTCCTAGGCCCTTTCAGTAAGCTCTCCAGGTCTTCCAGGGTACTTCAGGTGGTAATAGTTCTCAGCCGCAGTATTTCGATCAGCAACCCATCAGTGTGCCGCCACTTCAGAGTTTTTGTGGTGGTCATTCAGGCCGCCAGGGTCAGCCTCCATTTCCTCAGCCACATCATTCGGGTCGATGTTATGAGTGTGGTGAGTATGGTCACATCAGGAGGGCTTGCACGAGGTTGAAAGGTACTCAGCCGCAGCAACAGTGTCCCCGTCCTATAATTCAGGCACTAGATGATCCACAAGCTGCCCAGCGAGCTAGAGGCGGGGGTAGAGGTACTAGAGGTGGAGTTAGAAGTCATATAAGTGGAGATCAAGCCGCCAGGGGTGGAGGCCAGCCAGTAGCAGATCGACCTAGAGATATGGTTCAGGGTGGTGGGGCCCAACCCCATTGTTATGCTCTTCAGGCTAAGCCCGAGGCTGAGGCTTCAAATGCAATCAATATAGGTACGGTTCTAGTTTGTGATCGAGATGCTTCAGTACTATTTGATCCAGGGTCTACGTATTCATTTGTTTCATCTTATTTTGCACCGTGCTTGGTCATGCCTAGTGATGCACTAGGTGTTCCTGTTTATGTGTCTACACCGATGGGCAACTCTATCGTGGTTGTCCGAGTCCATCATTCTTATATTGTATTGATTGGGTTCTTGAGACCCGTGTAGATTTGTTGCTATTAGATATGGTTGACTTCGATATCATATTGGGCATGTATTGGTAATCACCCTATCACGGTATCTTGGACTGCCATGCCAAGACTATGACCTAAGCTTTTCCAGGTATGCCTCGTTTAGAGTGGAGAGGTACTCCAGGTTATTCTACCCGCGGCGTTATTTCGTACATGAAGGCTCGGCGTATAGTTGAGAAGGGGTGTTTGGCCTATTTGGCTTATGTTCATGATTTCAGTGCTGAGGTCCCTCCTATAGATTCTATGCCTATTGTACAGGAGTTTCCCGATGTTTTCCTTTCAGACCTGCCGGGTATACCACCCGACAGGGACATTGATTTTTGTATTGATTTGGCTCCGGGCACTCAGCCCATATCTATCCCACCATATCTTATGGCCCCGCCGGAGTTGAAAGAGTTAAAGGACCAGTTGTAGGATTTGCTGGAGAAGGGTTTCATTAGACCCAGTGTTTCGTCTTGGGGCGCGCCGATGTTATTTGTCAAGAATAAGGATGGATCAATGAGGATGTGCATAGATTACCAGCAATTGAACAAGTTAACGATCAAGAATAAGTATCTGCTGCTGAGGATCGATGCTTTGTTCGACCAACTTCAGGGTGCCAGGGTATTCTCCAAGATCGAATTGCGATCTGGCTACCATCAGTTGAGGATTAGGGCATCCGATGTTCCCAAGAATGCCTTCCGCACTCGGTATGAGCATTATGAGTTCTTGGTCATGTCATTTGGGTTGACCAATGCCCCAGCAGCATTTATGGAGTCCATGAACAGAGTGTTCATGCCTTATTTGGACTTGTTCGTGATAGTCTTTATTGATGATATATTGATATACTCTCGCAGCCAGGAGGAGCACGAGCAGCACCTTAGAGTGATTCTTCAGACTCTGAGGGATAGTCAGTTATATGCCAAGTTGTCCAAGTGTAATTTCTGGCTGAGTTCAATTATTTCTGGGTCACGTTGTATCAACAGAGGGTATCTAGGTTGACCCAGAAGGGTGCCCCATTCAGATGGTTGGATGAGTGTGAGGCGAGCTTTCAGAAGCTCAAGACAGCTCTGACCATGGCACCGGTATTTATTTTGCCTATAGGATTAGGGCCTTATACAATTTATTGTGATGTTTCCCGTATTGGGCTTGGTACAGTGTTGATGCAGGGGGCAAGGTCATTGCCTATGCTTCGAGACAATTGAAGATTCATGAGAAGAGCTATCCAGTGCATGATTTAGAGTTGGCAGCTATTGTTCACGCATTGAAGATTTGGAGACACTATTTGTATGGCGTGGCATGTGAGGTGTTCACTGATCGCAAGAGTCTTCAGTACTTGTTCAAGCAAAAGGAGTTGAATTTGAGGCAGAGGAGGTGGTTGGAGATGTTGAAGGATTATGATGTCACCATTTTGTATCATCCGGGGAAGGCCAATGTGGTGGCCGATGCTTTGAGTAGGAAGTCAGCCAGTATGGGCAGTCTTGCTTATGTTCCGGTTAGTCAGAGGCCACTTGCTTGAGATGTTCAGGCTTTGTCCAATCAGTTCGTGAGACTGGATGTTTCTAAGCCCAGTGGTGTGTTGGCTTGCACGGTCGCTCGTTCTCCATTATTGGAGCGTATCTGTGATCAGCAGTTTGATGATCCCCATTTTTGTGTCCTTAGAGACACGGTGCAGTGCGGAGGTGCCAGGCATGTTACCATAGATGATGATAGAGTTTTGAGATTGCAGGGACGAGTTTATATGCCCATGTGGACGGGTTTCGAGAGTTGATATTGGAGGAGGCCTATAGTTCCCGGTACTCTATTTATTCGGGCACCGCAAAAATGTATCAAGATTTATGGTAGCATTATTGGTGGCATAGAATGAAGAAGGATATTTTTGCATATGTGGCTCGGTGTTTGAATTTTCAGCAAGTTAAGTATGAGAATCAGAGGCCTTGTGGTTTATTGTAGAGGTTTGAGCTTCCCGAGTGGAAGTGGGAGCGGATCACTGTGGACTTCATTACTGGACTTTCGTTAACTCGGAAGAAGTTCGATGCAGTTTGGGTCATTGTTGATAGGCTGACCAAGTCAGCACATTTTATTTCTGTGGCAGTCTCCTATTAATCCGAGAGATTAGTTGAGATTTACATCCGGGAGATTGTTTGCCTTTATAGTGTGCCGGCATCTATCATTTCGGACCTGGGTACGCAATTTACCTCGCGCTTCTGGAGATCAGTTCAGCGAGAGTTGGGCACACGAATTGAGTTGAGCACATCATTTCATCCCCAGATGGACGGGCAGTCCGAGCGGACTATTCAAATTTTGGAGGATATGCTCTGAGCCTGTGTTATTGACTTTGGAGGTTCATGGGATCAGTTCTTGCCTTTAGTGGAGTTTTCCTACAACAACAACTACCGGTCGAGCATCCAGATGGCTCCTTATGAGGCTTTATATGGTAGGCAGTGTCAGTCTCTAGTTGGATAGTTTGAGCCGGGATAGGCTCGGTTATTGGGTACATATTTGGGTCAGGAAGCCTTGGACAAGGCCAAGATCATTCAGGATAGGCTTCGTTCAGCTCAGTCTAGGCAAAAGAGCTATGTAGACCGCAAGGTTCGAGATGTGGCTTTCATGGTTGGAGAGCGGGTATTGCTCCGAGTGTCGCCTATGAAGGGCGTGATGAGATTTGGGAAGAAGGGAAAGCTTAGCCCTAGATTCATTGGTCCGTTTGAGATTCTTGATCGACTGGGAGAGGTGGCTTATAGACTTGCATTGCCACCTAGCTTATCAGCCGTGCATCCAGTTTTTCATGTATCCATGCTTTGTAGGTATCACGGTGATCCATCCCACGTGTTAGATTTCAGCACTATCTAGTTGGACAAGGATCTGTCTTATGAGAAGGAGCCGATAGCTATTCTAGACCGGCAGGTTCATCAGTTGAGATCCAAGAGTTTCCCTTCTGTTCATGTTCAGTGGAGAGGTCAGCCTCCTGAGGCATCGACCTGGGAGTCTGAGTCCGATATGCGGAGTTGTTATCCCCATCTATTCCCCGACTCAGGTACTTTTTTCTTTTGTCCGTTCGAGGACAAATGGTTGTTTAGAGGTGGAGAATGTTACAACCCAAAGGGTCACCACTTGTTTTTAATTGAAATCTGTGTCTCCGAGGGCTTGAAAACCTCATTTAGGGTTGCTTCGATTTATGTGCGCAGTCCGGGCGCGTAGCCGAAAAGCTTAAATATGAATTCTGTGAAAAACAAATGCTAAGTTTTGATATTAAAATGAGTAAATTTGAATTCGGTCAATATTTTGGATAAACGAACCCGGACCCGTGATTTAACAGTCCTGGAGGGTTCGTAGGAAAATATAGGGCTTGGGCGTATGCCCAAAATTGAATTCCGAGGTCCCAAGTCCGAGAAATGAATTTTTGAGCATAATTATTTTTCTAAAATTATTGAGGAAAAAATTGAAAATGAAAATTGATTAGAACGTGTTGGTATCGGGCCCGTATTTTGGTTCCGGTGCCCGATACAGGTCTTATATGTGATTTAAGATGTTTATGTAAAGTTTGGTTGAAATCGAACGTCGTTTGACGTGTTTCGGACTTAAATTTCTAAAATTGGAAGCTAATGAAGTTTGAGGAAAAACTAGTGATTTTGAGGTTTGATTCATTATTTTTGACGTTATTGGTGATTTGATCGCACGGTTAAGTTCATAGGATGTTGTTGAGTTAGTGCAAGTGTTTGGTTATGAGCCCCGAGGGCTCGGGAGTGTTTCGGAGTGGTTTCAAACTCAGGAAAATAGCAGATTTTGCTTCAGCTGTTGCAAACCTCATTTACTCTTCGTGATCGCGTTCTTCCTCCCGTGTTCGCAATGCCTTACTTCCTCTTTCTTCACAATCACGCCCCAGCCCCAGCCCCCGCGTTCGCGTAGGGTTATTTGACTCTGAAGGCTGAGGCTCCTTTTCCTCTTCGCGTTCGCATGCATCCACTCGTGATCGCGTACCTTCACAGGACTCCTTCATCGCGTTCGCGTGAAGTCTCACGCGTTTGCATAGAGCAACTTCTAAACCCCCGCAATTTTTATTCTTCGCAATCGCGATACCCTTTCTGCGATCACGATGGATTGTAAGTGCTACCCTTCGCGAACGCGACCAACCTGTCGCGAGCGAAGGACAATTTTGCCCAGTTCTATTTTTAATTCCAAAACAGAACAGTGACGGGATTTTTCATAAGTTTTCACGAGCTGCTTCTTCTCCAAGGTCCTTAGGCGTCCATTGAAGCATTTCTTCATCAAAGTTTCTTGGGTAAGCATTGTATAACTCATTTTCTGCAATCCCCATCATCATCTATTGAATTCCTAAGCCTAATACATGTAATTAAGGGTAGAAATTGGGGATTTGGGTAGAGTTAGGGCTTTTTGATTTTTTCTTGATTTAGACACCGTTTTGGGGTGGAATTTTAAAATAAATTATATATTCAAGCTCGTGGGTGAATGGGTGATATGGTTTTGGTCCGAACCTCGTGTTTTGACCAAGTGGGTCCGGGGTCAATTTTTGGGATTTTGGGAACATAGATTCGATTGGGTTGGAGCTGGATTCGAGACGGAAAGCGGTGATTGTGGATTGATTTGATCGTGGAAGTTTGAGGTAAGTGTTCGGTTTAACCTTAGCTAGAGGGATTAGGAGTTGAGTCATATTTGTTATGTGTTTCTTGTGGAGTACGACGTATAGGCATGGTGACGAGTATATATACGTCGGTGTCGAGCATGAACGTGAGTCCTAATTTGACATTGTTGTGTTCTTGAATAATACTATGGATGAAATAGTAAGTATAGTTATGTTGTTTAGCAAGGTTTAGCTTATTTTTTGGAAGTTAATTATGAGTTAGAAATGGTGTTAATAGAAATGCTAAAGCCCGAATTGAGATTGGTTATAGCTGGTCTTCCCTTGCCGGGATGAGTATATTTGTACTGTTGAGTTCCCTTGCCGTGATAGAGTATTTTATGATTGATCCTCTATCGAGGTTTGTGGTTGTGGTTATGTTAAGTTATGTATATTTGGAACGGGTTGCGCACTGCAACATACGCTAGAATAGATCGGGTTGCACGCCACAACATAAATTAGAATGGATAGGGTTGCACGCCGCAACAGGTATATGTTATACTTATCGGGTTGCACGCCGTAATAGTTATAGTTAAACGTATGGATCGGGTTGCACGCCGCAACAGTTATAGTTAAAAGTACGGATCGGGTTGCGCGCCGCGACAACAGTGCTATCATATGGTTTTAGATATTGTACTGTTCCTTCATATGTTATTCAATTTCTTCTAAGTTGGACTGTTTCCTCGTGGCATGTACCCCCTTCCATTATGACTGCTCATTACTTGTTTATTTTCTGCAATATACTATACAACTACACAGGTTTTTGTCTGGTGTATGGTAGTAGCCTCGTCACTACCTCGCCGGGGTTAGGCCAGACACTTACCAGCACATGGGGTCGGTTGTGCTGATACTACACTCTATGCTCTTTTGCACAGATCCAGGTTTTGGACAGCAGCAGCAGTAGTACGGGAGCCAGCCTTCAGTCTAGTGAGACACCGAGGTAGCCTCGCAGGCATCCGCAGGTCCGGTGTCTCCTCTATCCTTTACTTTAGTCTGTTATCTCATTGTACTCGAGACAAATAGTTACATTTTCTTGCAGACATTGTATTTAGTACTCTTAGTAGTTCATGAGTGCTGTGACACCAGTTTTGGGTAAAGGCTTATGTTGAATTTTCCGCATTTCTATTCAGTTTTTCTTTAATTTAAAACTTCCGCCTACTCAATTAATTCCGTTGCTTTTATATTATTATCGATAATTGTTAAAGAGGATCATGTTGTTAATGAGAAAGTAATTAAACTTGGCTTGCCTAGCTCCCATTAGTAGGCGCCATCACGAACCCCGAAGGTGGGAAATCGGGGTCATGACAGTAAGTATATATTATATATAAAAGCTATATTCGATATAATATTACCTAATGCACTTATACTTAGTGCATAGTATAGTGTAAGTTTATATATTATATATATAAGCTATATTCAATATAATATTAGCTAATACACTAATACTTACACTATTCACTAAGTATAATTGCATTAGCTAATATTATATATATATATATATATATATATATATATATATATATATATAAAAAAAAAAATCAAAATAGAAAAAAAAAGTTATTTAATTTTTTTTATAGAAATAGCGACCAACTTTAGTCGCTATTTGTGACGGCCCGGCCGGTCGTCTTAAGAATTAACGCCCCGATCCCCTATTTACTGCTTCCCCTAAGTTCATTTCTGCTATTTTGGTTTGCCGGTACGTTTGGTATTGAGTTTCGGAGAGTTTTGGGATACTTAGTCCCTAAATAAGAGCTTAAGTGTTGAAAAGTGGTCCGTAGTCAGAACAGTATGAAGACGACCTCGGAATGGAAATCCAATGTTTCCGTTAGGTGATTTCGGGGTTGGGAGCGTGTTCGGAATGCATTTTGGAAGTCCGTAGCTCATTTAGGCTTGAAATGCTGAAGTTTGAATTTTTAAAGTTTCCGGTCCGATAGTGAGTTGTTGATTCGAGGTTTGGAATGGAATTCCGGAAGTTGCAGTAGCTCCGTCATGTCATTTGGGACATGTGTGCAAAATTTCAGGTCATTCAGACGTGTTTTGGTTAGGTTTTTGATCGAAAGCGTGTTTTGATGAAATTTGAAGTTCTTAGGCTCAAATCCTTGATTAATTCGAGTTTCCTGCATTGTTTTAGGTGGTTTAAGAATTGGTGCAAGTTTGAATGATGTTATGGGATATGTCAGTAGGTTTGGTTGAGGTCCCAGGGGCCTCGGGTGTGTTTCGGATGCTCAAAGGGTCATTTTCTCCAAAAACAGTTATTGCTGCTTCTGGTATCCCTTCTTCGCATTCGCGAGCTTCCCTTCGCTTTCGCGAAGGCTTAATTGACCACTTGGGAAATTTCCTCTTCGCGTTAGCGTAACCCCCTCCCACATTCGCGAAGCCCAGCTTGCTTCTTCACCGCGTTCGCGTAGACTGTCACCCGTTCGCGTAGCTATGCCAGTTCATTCTTCGCATTCGCGAACTCTTCCACGCGTCCGCGTAGGGAAAATTTCGGACCTCGATAATTTCCTCCTTCGCCTTCGCGGTCTGTCCCTTGCGATCGCGAAGTGCATTTTTGGGCAGCTCATATTTTCTTCTTCGCGAACGCGAGCGTACCTCCGCGTTCGCGACGCATAACGGACCTGGGCAGTATTAAATAATTCAAAACTGAGAGTTAGCCATTTTTATCAAAACACAAGCTTGGGAGCTCGGATTTGGGAGAAATTTCGAAGGTTTTTTGAGGGAAACTACTGGGTAACGATTCTCTACTCCCTTATGCTTAAAACCCACTAATCTAATCATGAATTCATCCTTAATTTTGGATTTTTGAATGAAAAATGGGGAAAACTTCATAAACCAAACTATTGAGTTTTTAGTGGGTGTTTGACCTCCGATTTGGGAGATTTTTATATGGTTAGACTCGTGAGAGTATGAGCGTTCTGAAAATGTGAAAATTATCCGATTCGAGACGTTGTCCTAAGGGGCATTTTGGTCATTGTACCTAATTTCGCGCATTTAGCTTTGAATTAATAGTAGAATCAGTTGCTTGCAATGTTATTTACGATATGTAATTGAATTGAATATATTTGGGCCATTTGGAGTTAGATACTCATGGCAAAGGTGCGGCTTCTAGTTCATTTTTGTGCCGGTTCAAGGTAAGTGGCTTGTCTAACCTTGTGTGGGGGACTTTCCCCTTAGGATGTGATATTTGGTAATTGAATGCCTTGTACGTGAGGTGACGAGCGCGTACTTGAGCTAATTGTTTAAAAACCCCGTTTTTACTTAAAATATTTAGACTGAGTTCCTTTCGTATTTGCTTTATTCTATTTGCAATTATAGCATGTGTTAGTTTAGAAAAGCATGCTTAGTTGATCTAAATTGCCTATTTGCTTAAGTTTTTTTGTTTGTACTATGTGAAGCATGTTAGGCTAGGACTACCTATTGCCCTGTATTTATTAGAACTTCATCGTTGAATATCTTCTTGTTGTGGCTGCGTATTTACATTGGGACTACGGATGTAAGATTCCAACAGCTCCCCCCTTGTTTGTTTACTTTGGGACTACGGGTTAGATTCCCGATAGACCCCCTGCACATTTACTTTGGGACTACGGGTTAGATTCCCGGTAGATCCCCCTGCATATTTACTTTAGGACTATGGGTTCGATTTCCGATAGATCCCCCCTGCATATTTACTTTGGGATTGTGGGTTCGATTCCCGATAGATCGCCCCCTGCATATTTACTTTGGGACTGCGGGTTCGATTCCCGATAGATCCCCCCTGCATATTTACTTTGGGACTGCGGGTTTGATTCCCGATAGATCCCCCTGCATATTTATAGTTCGACTACGGGACGGTATCCCAGTAGATCCTTCGAATATATATATATGATGGACTACGGGACGGTATCTCGGGAGATCCTTCAGATATACACATATGATGGACTACGGGACGGTATCCCGGGAGATCCGCTGGACAGTTGAGGAAAGGACTACAAGACGGTATCCTGGAAATCCTCATTGTTACCATTAGTATACTGTACATATTCCGTGTTTACTCCGTTCTTTGTGTATTTGTTATTGCCTTATTTAACCTGTCTTATTTCATTGATGTATTCATTATTACTGCTTGTTTTCATAATGTTAATTCATATTATATTAATTAACCTCAGTAGGGCCCTAACCTTCCTCGTCACTACCCGACCGAGGTTAGGCTTGGCACTTACTGAGTACTGTTGCGGTGTACTCATGCCTCTTATGCGCATGTTTTTCATGTGCAGATCCAGGTACCTCCACTCAGGCGCATTATCCTTGAGGCAGGGAGAGCTACGGAGACTTCGAGGTACATCTGCAGTGTCCGCAAATCGAAGAGTCTCCTTCTTTACTCTATCTGTAGTATTTAGCCTTCTATCGTACTCTTGTTGTAGACAATTCTGGAGATTAGAGCATTTTTCAGTAATTCTTCTAGCTTGTGTTCCCGTGAGTTTCAGAGTTTTAGGGTGATATTTTAGACTTCCGCATTATTAAGTTGTATATGCGAGCGACATTTATATACAATTTTTTTTCTTTCAGTTGTTCAGTTTTAATTAATTATTCTGCAAGTTATGTTATTTTCCGCATTGTTAGGCTTACTTAGTTATAGAGATTAGGTGCCATCACGACATGTTCACAGAGGGCGAACTGGGGTCGTGACATTATTTTGGTCAAACGGTAAAAAAATAGCAACCTAACGTGGTCGCTATTTTGGTCAAACAGTCAAAACTTAATTAGCTACCAAAATAGCGACCAACGTTGGTCGCATTTTGTAAATCCATAGTCAAATACGGGTTTCCCCCTCCCATTCTCTTCTTTTCTTCCCCATATTTCCCCAAACTCTCTCTCAAGACATTCTCCTCCCCTTCTCTATTTCCCTCACACAAATCAATCCCCCCACCCTGCGCCACCACTGTGACTTCGTGCCACCACTGTGCCGCCGCTGTCACTGTCCGCCGAAGCCACCGCCGTCACTGTCCGCCGGAGCTGTTGCAGCACCACCACTGCTTTTTAATCCTCTTTGGTTAGTAATCTACCTTATTAGATTTTTAATTTTTAATTTTTGCTTTATAATTTTATGTAATTTTTTAGAGTTTTTGTCTATTTAGTATTAGGGTTTTTGGTTTGAACTACATTAGATTTAGAATTAAGGTAGAGAACTCAAATTAATGCATTTAAATAATTTAAGGTAGAAATTATGAACTTATGGTTCTTAATAGAACTCAAATTAATGTATTGAACGTTTTAGATATGAATTGAACTTTTAGTTTATGAATTGAACTTTTAGTTTATAAATTGAAATTTTAGGATATGAATTGAACTTTTAGTTTATGAATTGAACTTTTAGTTTATAAATTGAAATTTTAGGATATGAATTGAACTTTTAGGATATGAATTGGACTATTAGTTAACTAAAAATAAATTAGGACATGAATTAACTAATTTAATTTGTTCTTACTTTATTTATATAGATGGAGCATCGTACTTGGATATACAATGGGAATTATCCTAATCGGCGGGATTGCGGGAGGATTTTGTAGAAGGGGTTGATGACTTTATTAGACATGCAATGTCACTTCCGCCATACATAAATGAAGGAGTAATTAGGTGCCCTTGTGTTAGGTGTGACTTTATGATGTTTGGAAAACCGGAGGAAGTTAAGGTTCATCTTTATAGTAAGGGGCTTATAGCGAATTACTTTGTGTGGACTAATAATGGAGAGATTGTCACAACCCGAAATTCCCATCCTTGGGGGTCGTGATGGCGCCCACTCACGGAAGCTAGGCAAGCCATAAATCCTTGAAATTCAATAATCTTTCTCATTTTACACATGTCTAAACAATTAAATTACTGATGGATAAGCAATTATAAATAGCGGAAAACAAACTTTTAGCGGAAGTCTTAGATAATAGGAAAGATCCAAAATGCATAATATCCAATACATGTCTCTACCTAGCATCTGGTGTCACAACGTACACGGACCAACTAAGAATGCTAAATACAAGGGTCTGAAACAATAGAATAAAACTCTGTCTCGGTACAAAGGAAACATGGCATAAGAGATAGAAGAGATGTCTGGCCTACGGACGCCTGCAGGACTACCTCGGGATCTCGTGGATTGAAGCACGGCTCCCTGGCTACTGCCGTGCATCGTAAGCTGCTCTGTCACCTGGATCTGTGCAAAAGAGCACAGAGTGTAGCATCAGCACAACCGACCCCATGTGCTGGTAAGTGCCTGGCCTAACCCCGGCGAGGTAGTGACGAGGCTAGGACTAGACTCCAGATAAACCTGTGCAGATATATATATATATATGAAAATACAATGGAAGAATAGCAGAAATAAACATTAAAACTGGGAGGGGGAACATGCTTCGGGGGTAGCAGATAAAAGAAGAATATCAGTAATAATAAGGGAAAACTACATTTTTACGTCTAACACAAAATAAATAGATAAAAACAACTTTCATTTTTCAGTTTCATCTTGTTGCAGGCATGCAACCCGATCCCATTTCTCATATCTCGTGGTAGGCGTACCACCCGCTCTCATTTCATCATATCTTGTGGTAGACGTACCACCCGTTCCCATTTCATCATATCTTGTGGTAGGCGTACCACCCACTCCCATTTTATCATATCTTGTGGTAGGCGTACCGCCCGCTCCCATTTCATCTTATAATATAATTACAAAGAATCCCGGCAAGGAAACATAAGCAAATAATGACTTCCCGGCAAGGGAGTAAAAGCAATATAATAATTTCCTGGCAAGGGAACAAATATCAAAATAATCATCCCGGCAAGGGAGAAGCAGCCATAACTGATGAGTGGTGATTTTATCACTTATTCTAGCCTCTTTTCCTTAGCTTTTATGTCCTTTTAATTATACAATGAGGTTGTTTATGGTGGTTATTGTTAGATTTTCAGGTAAATGATGCTACGAAGTGGTTTGAATTGAATTGAAGTGGAATTGAGCAAAAAGAAGGTGAAACCATGCAAAAACCTCCAGTGAATTGCGCTTCTGCGGAAGAAAGGCCGTAGAAGCGACTTCCGCTTATGCGATTGAATAACCGCTTCTGTGGATTGAGTTGAATGGGCAGAAACCGCTTATGCGATTAAAATTACACTTTTGCGGAAGCGCAGAAGCGCATTATTTTCCGCTTCTGCGGTCACTGGCACTATTGAGGAACTTCGCTTATGTGTTCAAATTTCTGCCTTTGCGGAACCGCATCTGCGGTTACGCTTCCGCAGATGCGAAAGCAGTGCATCAGGCCTAGGGAAAAATGGACATTTCATAATTTCTCACCCCAAATCAGTTTTATACTCGTCCAAGAAGATCTTTTGAGGGATCTTTTGGCATATTTTCAGTTCATAAGACTTAGAAAGAACATTTTTGGAAGCTAGGGTTTTGCACACACACTTGGGTCTTGAAGATTGAAGCTTGGGCTTAAGATTTTCTTACCCATTTATGTTTATTTCTTCATTTCCTTGCTTTGTATTGAATATTTAACTGTGTAGTATTTATTTCCAACACTTGAACCTTGTTTATGGAAGTATTCATATTTAAAGTGTGGATTAAATACCTTGTTGTGCTTATGTATTGAATGATTTTTATATATTTATGAAGTGAGTTATTGTTACTTTAATTATTCTTGTTCTTTAATGTTTCCAAAGGGATTAGCTAACCCTAGGACTCGCCCATTAACTCCGAATTGATTTTGGGAAAAATAGTTTGGGGTTGGGAAAGATTAATTAACAAGAACTTGAGGCGTTAACCCTCATTTTATAGATTCTACCTAGGGATAGGATTGAACTACTTGTAGCCTTTCGGGTGTGCTTAATCTTCTAATTGTGATTAGGGATAATTCAATTAGGAAGTCTTGTTAGTTTTCGGAAGAAGCTAATTAAGAATTATTATCCGTGGCTAATTAACATAAACTCGCTCATATTTGTAAAATCATGAAATACGTTGGATCGTTACTTGAGTGTAATTCCCGATGCATTCATACTTGTAGCTATTGATCACTTTACTTGCTTTCTAGGTTAGTTTACATTTCCGCAATTAGATATAAAAATATTTTCCAACCAAAATTCTTAGTGTTTGGCATTGCGCAACTAGCGATAATTTTCTTACATGCCTAATCGCCTACACATTGTTCTCTGTGGGATTCGACCCCGACTCATAGTTGGGTAAATTATATTGTATGCGACCGTGTCTATTGCTTTTTAGTAGTGGATTTGGAGGTCATCAATAACCAATCTTAACTTAGCTGATACTCAGCTCAATTAATGGCAATGCTCAATCATAATTAAGAGCTAAGAGGAAAAGACAAATCTCTACTCAATATAGGAGATCATTAATCAAAGCTTCCAAAAAGTCATTTAAGAACACAATAACTTTCAACTTAAGATTTACGGTCATGCTCGACACCAATGTATAGATACTCGTCACCATGCCTATACGTCGTACTCAACAAGAAGCAAGTAGCAAATATGACTCAACTCCTAATTCCTCAAGCTAAGGTTAGACCGAACACTTACCTCAAACTTCCACTACCCAATCAATCCTCAATTATCCATTTTCCTCTCGAATCCGGCTCCAACCCAATAGAATATATGCACAATTGACTCAATATCATCAATAAGATCTAAACAATCCAACTCCTATGTCCAATTACAATTTTCCAATCATTTTTCCCAAATTCCCAAAAATTGACCCCGGGCCCGCTTGGTCAAAATACGAGGTTCGGACCAAAATCAAATCACCCATTCACCCACAAGCCCGAATATATAATTTGTTTTCAAGAAAAAACCCTAACTCTTACCAATTCCCTTATTTCTACCCTTAATTACATGTTTTAGGCCTAGGATTTTAATAGATGTTGACGGAAAATAAAGAAAACGAGTTAAACAATGCTTACCCAAGAAACTTTGGTGAATAAATTCTCCAAAAGTTGCCTAGAAGCTTTGGAGAAGAAAGGGTTTATGAAAAATTTGATAACTCCCGTAATGGTTCTATTTTGGGTTTTTAAAATAACTAGGCGAAATTGCCCTTCGCATTCGCGATGGTCCAGATCTGAAGACCTTCGCATTCGTGACACAGCGGTTCGCGTTCGCGGAGAATTATCTCCTTGAGCCCCGCGTTCGCGTCCCTGATGTCGCGTTCACATAGCTTAAAATTGTAAACCTCTCCCATGTACCCTACGCGTCGCGAACGTAGGGCCGCATTCGCGAAGGGTTCCCCCCTCTGGTTCGCATTCACGTTGAAGAAACTAGGCTCCTAGGAAAATTGCCTTACGCGTTCGCAAGAGTGCCCACGCGAACGCGAAGAACAAAATCCCTGGGCACTACAGCAGAAAATCTACAACAGTCCTAAGGACAAAAACCATTCCAAAACACTCCCGAGCCCTCGGGGATCCTAACCAAACACATGCACTAACTCAACAACATCATACGGACTTATCCGTGCGATCAAATCGCCAAAATAACATAAAAAATAGTGAATCAAACCTCAAAATCAAGAGTTTTTCTTCAAACTTCATTAATTTTCGAATTTAGAACTTTAAGCCCGAAACACGTCAAACAGCGTCCGATTTCAACCAAACTTTATAGAAAAATCTTAAATTACATATAAGACATGTAGCGGGCACCGAAACCAAAATACGGGCCCGATACCAACACCTTCTAATCAATTTTTATTTCAATTTTTCTTAACATTTTCAGAAAAACAATTTACTTTAAAAATTCATTTCTCGGGCTCGGTACCTCGGAATTCGATTCCGGGCATACGCCCGAGTCCCATGTTTTCCTACGGACCCTTTGGGACCGTCAAATCATGGGTCTGGGTCTGTTTACCTAAAATGTTGACCGAAGTCAAATTTATTCATTTTAACATCAAATTTTAGCATTTTTCACAGAAATTCCAAATATAAGCTTTCCGGCTATGCGCTCGGACTGCGCACACAAATCGAGGAGACTCTCAATGAGGTTTTCATGGCATCGTAAGCAGAAAATGGATAAGAAAATGGGTGATGACCCTTTGGGTTGTCATAGAGATCGATGGTAGCCATGAAATATTTCATAACATGGTTGTTGGTGAAAGTAGTAGGTCGATGGAGAATACAAATCATGATTCCAGAATTCATGATATGGTTGCGGATGCTTTTGGAATGAAATTAGGAGGTGAGCCCAATGAAAATATTGAACAAACTCCTAGTGATGAAGTAAAACATTTTTATGAACAGTTAGAGGAAGCTAGTCGTCCACTACGTAAAGGAAGTTCGTACTCTGAGTTGTCTATTGCAGTTAGATTACTAATTATCAAATCTGATTGGAATATTTCTCAAGGAGCCATGGACTCTGTCATTGATCTTATGCGTGAACTAGTTGACTCCGATATCGAATTACCTGGTGATTGCTATAAGGCAAAGAGATTAGTTTCTAAGTTAGGACTTTCATCAATGAGAATTGATTATTGTGAAGATGGTTGCATGTTATATTATAAAGATGATGCGAATTTAAGTAGTTGTAAAGTTTGCGAAAAGCCTCGTTTCAAGAGGCTTTTCAGCAGAAAGATGGTCGCTATCAAGGCGATGCATTATTTACCTCTTATACCTAGGCTAAAGAGGTTATATGCATCGATGAGTTCTGCTTCTCATATGAGGTGGAACTTTGAAAATAGAAGACCACCTGGTGTTGTGTGTCATCCTTCACATGGAGAAGCTTGGAAACACTTTGATAGGACATATCCAGATTTTGCTAGTGAACCAAGGAACATTCGGTTAGGTCTGTGTGCGGATGGCTTCACGCCTTTTTCTGTATCTGCAACATCGTATTCACGTTGTCCTGTCTGTCTTACACCTTATAATATACCACCCGAGTTGTGCATGACTAGTCCATATATATATTCTTAAATTGTATTATCCCCGGTCCACGTAATCCAAAACATTTGATAGATGTATATTTGCAACCTTTGATTGATGAGCTAAAATAATTGTGGTACGATGGTGTTGAAACATATGGCATATCAACCAAGAAGAATTTCAATTTGCGTGCTAATTAATGTGTACAATTAACAATTTTCCTGCGTATGGAATGTTGTCTGGGTGGATGACTGCTGGGAAGCTAGATTGTCCTTACAGCATGGAAAATAGTAAAGCGTTCACTTTGAAACATGGTCGAAAGCAATCATGGTTTGATTGTCATCGTCAATTCTTGCCTGAGGGTCATGAGTATAGAAGGATGAAAAAATGCATTCAAAAGGAATAAAATGGAATATGATTATCCACCTCCGATGCTTTTAGGTGAGGAAATTTGGGAGAGGGTCCAGAACTTCAGTAAAGTTACTGAAGCTCCACATTATAGATTCCCCGGATACGGTGTTACTCATAATTGGACCAAATAGAGTATATTTTGGGAGTTGCCTTATTGGAAGGATAATCTTCTCCATCACAACCTTGATGTCATGCATATTGAGAAGAATTATTTTGAAAATTTGTTCAACACTGTGATGGATGTTAAAGGTAAGACAAAGGATAACCCGAAGGCTAGAATGGACTTACAAAAATATTGCAGGCGGCCTGAATTACACTTGTAGACAGCAAACAATGGTAAGATATTCAAGCCCAAAGAAAGTTACACATTCACTTTGGAGGAAAGATGGCAGATTTGTGATTGGGCAACAAAATTGAAGATGCCTGAGAGTTATGCGTCGAATTTTGGGGAAAAAGTTGATATGGAGGTAGGGAAGTTGAGCCATTTGAAAAGTCATGAATGTCATGTTTTCATGGAGAACTTAGTGCCTATTGCATTTTGTGGTTTGCCTAAAAGAATCTGGAAACCCATCACAGAGATTAGTTTGTTTTTCAAAGACTTATGTTCTTCCACATTAAGGGAAGAAAACCTACACCGGATGGATCAGAACATTCATGTAAATTCTTCTAAGATGGAAAAGATATTTCCATATGGGTTTTCTGATATGATGAAACACCTTCCAATCCACCTTGTACACGAGGCACGACTTGGAGGTCCTGTTCAATGCAGATGGATGTATCCCTTCGAGAGGTAATAATATATGTTTGATGTAATTTTCTGTTTTATTTGAATGTTCTTGGCTAACCCGAAATTATATAGGTTTGTTGGCAAATGCAAATAATTTATTAAGTAGAGGAATAGGATTGAAGGATCTATATGTGAAGCTTATCTTGCAAAGGAAACTTCTCATTTTTGTTTTTATTATTTTGAGAGTAATGTTCCATGTGCTAGGAATAGGCCCAACAGGCACCCAGTCGACCTTAGGAATGATCTATTATATCCGCCTATGCCCATATTCAATCAAACAGGCAGATGTTCTAAGGATGTTAGAAAGAGAAGTTTGAGTGATATGGAGTTCAAGTAATCTACACTTCAGTGTTGCTAAATTGTCCCGAATTTATATTTTTCATACTCTTTTATCCACCCTGCTATGGCTAATTATGTGTATTATTGTGATATTTATTACTTACACATAATTAAGTATAATGGCTTGATGTAAACTTGAGTATAAATGAGAGGCGGAGCTAGAGTATAACTCATTGGGTATAAATTTGTGTTAAGATCACATCCAAACTATAGTGATTCTTTGAATAAAGACCCACAGTTAGATTAGGTGTTGGAAAAATGTGCCGAGATGACTGTTTTGAAAATGATTTTAGCCCGATTAAGTGCAAATGCATTCAAAAAGAATAAAATGGAATATGATTTCAGATACTTTCAGGTGAGGAAATTTGGGAGAGGGTCCAGAACTTCAGTAAAGTTACTGAAGCTCCACCTTATAGATTCCCCGGATACGGTGGTACTCATAATTGGACCAAACATAGTATATTTTGGGAGTTGCCTTATTGGAAGGATAATCTTCTCCGTCACAACCTTGATGTCATGCATATTGAGAAGAATTATTTTGACAATTTGTTCAATACAGTGATGGATGTTAAAGGTAAGACAAAGGATAACTCGAAGGCTAGAATGGACTTACAAGAATATTGCAGGCGGCATGAATTACACTTGCAGACAACAAACAGTGGTAATATATTCAATCCCAAAGCAAGTTACACATTCACTTTAGAGGAAAGACGATAGATTTGTGATTGGGTAACGAAATTGAAGATGCCTGAGAGTTATGCGTCGAATTTTGGCGAAAAAGCTGATATGGAGGTAGGGAAGTTGAGCCATTTGAAATGTCATGAATGTCATGTTTTCATGGAGACCTTAGTGCCTATTGCATTTTGTGGTTTGCCTGAAAGAATCTGGAAACCCATCACAGAGATTAGTTTGTTTTTCAAAGACTTATGTTCTTCCGCATTAAGGGAAGAAAACCTACACCGGATGGATCAGAACATTCGTGTAACTTCTTCTAAGATGGAAAAGATATTTCCATGTGGGTTTTTTGATGTGATGAAACACCTTCCAATCCACCTTGTACACGAGGCACGATTTGGAGGGCCTGTTCAATGCAGATGGATGTATCCCTTTGAGATGTAATATTATATGTTTGATGTAATTTTCGATTTTATTTGAATGTTCTTGGCTAACCTGAAATTATGTAGGACAATTGGCAAATGCAAATAATTTGTAAAGCAGAGGAATAGGATTGAAGGATCTATATGTGAAGCTTATCTTGCAAAGGAAACTTCTCATTTTTGTTCTTATTATTTTGAGAGTAATGTGCCATGTGCTAGGAATAGGCCCAACAGGCACCCGGTCGACCTTAGGAATGATCCATTATATCCGCCTATGCCTATATTCAATCAACTAGGCAGATTTTCTAAGGATGTTAGAAAGAGAAGTTTGAGTGATATGGAGTTCAAGTCAGCTACACTTCATGTGTTGCTAAATTGTCCCAAATTTATACCTTCTTAAGTAAGTATTGATTTAGTGGTTATCAAAATATATAAATTACTGTGATTACATCTCAATGCAACTACTAAAAATATTTGATGTGTCACGGTCACTTCGTGGGTCTATTTGGCCATGATACTGTATATACGAGATTTGATACGTGGTTCAAACAATTTGTAAGTTTCTCCTTAGAATATTCTAACACTATGTAGGTAAATAATGTTTGGAAGTTATGCTAACTTATGAATTTTTTTTAACAATATGTAGGTAAATAATCCAAATAATGGTGTAAATCAATTTTTGAAAGATATATGTTGGGGACCTGGGGTTGAGGTCACAACAATCTCTAAGTACGTTGTGAATGGTTATAAGTTTCATACAGAGGATTGCTCTAAAAATAAAAACAGTGGGGTGTGGGTTCAAGGTGGTGATGGCAACCAAGATGGAGATATTGATTATTATGGTGTGCTCAAAGAAATAATATAACTAGAATATACATGTTGGCCATATAAGAAATTGATACTCTTTAGATGCAAGTGGTTAGACCCACATCCAACAAGAGGTGCAAGAGTACACAATCAATACAACATAATTGAGGCTAATCATACGAGGGAGTATGATCGCTATGATCCTTTCATAATTGCACATAATGTTAGGCAAGTGTATTATGATCCTTATCCATTGCGGCGAAATAAGTCCGATTGGTGGATTGTAATAAAAACTAAGCCAATGGGTAGGGTGAAAGTCGAGAATGTGTTAGATGTTGCATATCAAAATGATATCTCCAGTGTTGACCAAATAGTGGACGAAGTTTTAGAAAATGATTTGGAACATCCTGAACATATATTGGAAGAAGCTAATATAAATAAAGTAAGAATTATAGAAGGAAGAAGAATCAACTGATGAAGCTCAAACTAGTGAGGAAGAAGAACTCTCGGACGAGGAACTATACGTCGATGAGCTTTAAAAATTTGGTTTCTTTAATAACTCTCGTTTATAGTTATTTTCTTTATATGTTTAAATCTAAATATGTATTATATTATGCAGAGGACAGGCAAGGGTCGAGAAAAGGCTAAGAAACCAAAGAGGAGGGTAGAAGATAATCCTCCCTCTTTTCCTGCCTCTTCAAAGATGCCTATGCCTATGGCTTTGCCTCCACCCCAGGGCTATTCTGAGATGCCACAATATCACCATCCTTACACCTTCATACAGACACCAGGTCTTTCGTCATAGGGCCATAGGATTGTTCATCCGACATACAGTCCAGCTGCCGTACGACCACGTGGATCGCATCGATCCATGTCACATCTACATGGATCACAGGTATCAGTGTCACAGCCACTCGGGTCATAGCTATCAGTGTCACATCCACTTGTAGGGCATACAGCTATGTCGCAGTCACAGGGCTCGCAACCATCTTCATCTGGGACTCCACCTATTTCAGGCCTTCACCTGCGAGATACTAGCTCTGACCCCCCTACACCTTCCACTCATGCCTCTAATATACATGCTTCGGACGGTGATGTTGGTGATGATGAGGAGGTGCATTATGATCAATATGACAAGATCATCATAGTCCCTGAGGGTGATGGGTAAGAGTTATTTGTTACTTTTACGTTTATTGTTTTGTACAGTTTTACTAAGATATTAATGTGTTTTTTTTAATTAAATTTCAGGTTCCTCTCTAGTAATATTACTACAAGGATAATCACCAAAGCCACCAGAAAGCTTTATGATGGCCCTTATGCGTCTTGGAGTGATTTCCCATTTGCGCTGAAGGAGCAAATTTTCAATGAATTTAATGTATAACAGTTCTTTTAAGCAGTACAATTATTTATATTTATGATATTTCCATCAAAATATGTATTATAGAATATAGCTTTTATATATATATACACACACACACACACACACTTACGCTATACTATGCATTAAGTTGTGACGACCCAAAGGGTCATCACCTATTTTCTCTTTCATTCCGTGCTTCAGAGGCCTTGAAAACCTCATTTTTCCTTGCCTCGATTTGCGTGCATAGTCCGAGCGCATAGCCGGAAAGCTTATATGTTAAATTCTATGAAAGATTTCAAAATATGGCTTTAAAATGATTAAAGTTGACTTGGGTCAACATTTTGGGTAAACGGACCCGGGCCCGTGATTGGACGGTCCCGGAGGGTCCGTAGAAAAATATGGGACTCGGACACATGCTCGAAATTGAAATCCGAGGTCCCGAGCCCGAGAAATGAATTTTTAAAAGAAATTGTTTTTCTGAAATTTATTTGGAAATTTAAAATGAAAATTGATTAGAGAGCGTTGGTATCGGGCCCGTATTTTGGTTCCGGTGCCCGGTACAGGTCTTATATGTGGTTTAAGCGTTTCTTGTGAAATTTGGTTGAAATCGGACGTCATTTGACGTGTTTCAGACCTAAATCTCTAAAATTGAAAGTTTATGAAGTTTGATGAAAAAGTGATGATTTTGAGGTTTGATTCCTCATTTATGATGTTATTTTGGCGATTTAATCGCATGGTTAAGTTCGTAGGATGTTTTTGAGTTAGTGTGTGTGTTTGGTTAGGAGCCCCGAGGGCTCGAGAGTGTTCCGGAGGTGTTCGGGGTGGTTGAAACTTAGAAAAAAAATTTGCAGAATATCACTGCTGCTGCACCATGTCTGGTGTAACCGCACCTGCGGTCCTTTGGCAGTAGTTGCGGACTCGCAGGTGCAGACAGCGGGTTGCAGATGTGGCCTCCTTCGCAGATGCAGATTCCTCCCTCACAGATGCGATCTGCAGAAGCGGATCCTTCCTTCGCAGGTGCGGCCCCAGCGGGGCCTAGCCATTTCCGCAGAAGCGCCTTTTTTCCGCACGTGCGATGGCGCAGGTGTGACCCCTGTACCGCAGATGCGAAAGTCGGGCAGTGAGTCTTTTTAATAAAAACATAACTTCAGCAAATTTCTTTCAAACTTTCTCAACAATTAGAAGACTAAGGCGATTTTCTCAAGGGATTTTCTTCTCAAATCACAAGTAAGCACTTACTAACTGATTTCTTTCCATTATCTAGTGTTTTCATCAACTTTTTATCAATAATCTTAGGGTTTTAATGGTAGAAAATTTGGGAAATGGGTAGAGTTAGGGTTTATTCAAGTTTTCTTGATTTAGACCTCGTTATGGGGTCGAATTTGAAAATAAATTATATATTCGGGCTCGTGGGTAAATGGCAGGTTTGATTTTGGTTCGAACCTCATGTTTTGATCAAGCGGGGCCAGGGGCATTTTGGGAAACTTTGGGAAGAAATCTTGAAAATCTATAATTAGGCATTGGATTTGATTAGTTTAGCTATTATTGATAATATAAAGTTGTTATTTCATAGATTTGATTGAGTTAGAGACGAATTCGAGGGGTAAAGCTATACTAGAGGCTTGAGTTGAGTTTGGAGCATTCGAGGTAAGTGTTTGATCTAACTTTGGCTTGAGGGAATAGGATTAGAGTATTATTTGCTAATTTCTAAATGTTGAGTACGGTGCATAGGCATGGTGACGAGTATCTATACACCGGTGTCTAGCATGACCGTGAGTCCTTACTTGTGCTTATTTGGGATTCTGTAGTGACTCTTCCTTGTTTGATTGATGGTTTCGATATAATGTGAACATTATGAAGAGAAAATATGATTTGTAAACTCCTTGGAGCGTTGGCTCGAATTATGATATGGTTAGGGAGTAAGAAATGAACAAAAGAGAAAGAGATGTAATTATTACCTTACCGGGACGTGTAAGTTATTGTTGTTGCTCCTTTGCCGGGAATTAACAGTTTATTTGTACCCTCCCTTGCCAGGATAGTTGAATTGATACTTGTTCCCTTGCCGGGAAACCGTTATTTTATGAAATGGGATTGTGTGGCACGCCGACCACTTATATATTATGAAATGGGATCGCGTGGCACGCCGACCACTTATATATTATGAAATGGGATCGTGTAGCATGCCGACCACTTATATATCATGAAATGGGATCGTGTGGAACGCCGACCACGTATTCTGTGTTAGAAGAGATCAGTTGTAGAATTCCTTATTTATTTCTATCGTTCTATTTTATCTGTTGTCCCCAATAGCATGTTCCCATCTCAGTCTTAATTATCACTTTCCACTGTTATTTTGTAGTACTTGTATATATATATCTGCACAGGTTGATTGGTAGTCCTATCTAGCCACGTCACTACTTTGCCGGGGTTAGGCCAGGCACTTACCAGCATATGGGGTAGGTTGTGCTGATGCTACACTCTGTGCATCTTTTTGCACAGATCACAGTATCAGAGCAGGAGTTTTTGGATAGTAGTAGGAGCATCGGGAGCTGACTTCAGTCCAGAGATTCCCGAGGTAGCCTTGCTGACGTCCGCATAACCCGGAGTCTCTCTTATCTTTGTTTTTTGTTTGCTTTCCTTTGTATCGGATCAGACAGTACTGTATTTTTTTCAGACTTTGTATTTAGCCTTCTGTAGAAGTTCGTGAGTTAGTGACACCAGATCTGGGTAGAGGTGTATTTGAGATTCCGCACTTGGTTTTAGTTATTTATGTTTTGAGACTTCCACTTTTATATTAATTGTCTCGTCTTTCTTTATATTGTTGATGTTGTTAAGAGAAGTATTAAATTAATTGGCTTGCCTAGCTCCTATTAGTAGGCGCCATCACGACTCCCGATGGTGGGAAAGATCTGGGTCGTAACAAGTTGGTATTAGAGCTCTAGGTTACATAGGTCTCGCTACTCACGAACAAACTTGGTCTGAGGGATCAGTACGGAGACATCTGTATTTATCCCCCAGAGGCTACGGAGTTAGGAAAAATTTCACTTTTATTCTTTCTTTACGTGCGATTCTGTTTCTCAAATACTGATTATCTTTCTACTCTGTTCTTTCGCAGATGGTGAGAACACGTGCTTCTTCTTCTACCATGCAGTAGCCCGAGCCCCCAGTAGCAGCTCCTACGAAGGGCAGAGGGCGAGACCGAGGCCGTGCAAGAGGCCGAGGCAGGGGCAGAGCTCATCCCCAGGTAGCAGTCCCAGAGGTGGACCTCATATTGATTATGATGAGGAGGTTCCAGCCCCAACAGCTCCGGTGGGCCCAGCTCAGGTCCCAGGGGGTTCATGGTCACCCCAGATCTTCAGGATGCTTTGGTCAGACTGGCAGGCTTTGTGGATAGCATCACTAGAGCGAGTTTGCTTCCAGTAGCACCAACCACTTCTCAGGCTGGAGGAGGAGTTCAGACTCCTTCTACACGTACTCCGGAGCAGGTAGCTCCCCAGGCTCATGTTCCAGTGGTTCAGCCAACTGTGGCAGTTCAGCCAGTTATTGTGCCAGGCCGGCGATGGAGCGACTATGTCTTTAGATGCTTTTGGAGGCTTGATAGGTTCTCCAAGCTCTTCACCACCACATTCAGCGGTACTTCTTTAGAGGATCCACATGATTTCTTATTTAGCTGCCATAAGATCCTTCAGACTATGGGTATTATGGAGACCAATGGGGTCGACTTCGCCACCTTTTGACTAGCAGGATCCGCCAAGACTTGGTGGAGGGACTATTGTTTATCCAGAACAGCAAGGTCATCATCATTGACTTGGGACCAGTTTACAGAGTTGTTTTTGGAGAAGTTTCTCCCAGTTACTCAGCGAGAGGCTCTTTTTAGGCAGTTCGAGCGCCTCCAGCAGGGCTCTATGATAGTCACTCTATGAGAATCGGTTAATTGATCTAGCATGTCATGCTATGGTTATACTCCTCACAGAGCGAGAGAGAGTGCGGTGGTTTATTGATGGATTGATTCAGACGATCCGTCTCCAGATGGCTATGGGAGCCGGGAGTAAGATTTCTTTTTAGAAGGCGGCCAATACAGCTGGTAGAGTTGAGATGGCTCTTGCACGGGGAGGTGGTCATGGGTCAGATAAGAGGCTCCGTCATGCAGGTAGGTTCAGTGGTACCGTGTATGAAGGTGGGGATTCTTATGGTAGAGGCCATCCTCTGAGGCCCTTTCAGTCAGCCCTACAGATCTCTCACGGTACTTCAGGTGGTCGTGGCTCTCAGCTGCAGTCTTCTGACCAGCAGCTTATAGTTTTTCAGTTCACCATCAGCACCTATCAGCACACTACCACTCCGTTATTCTCAGCAGCCGAGGGCTTGTTACACGTGTGGTGACACGAGGCATATTGCCAGGTATTGCCCTCGAGCTTCTAACAGCTCTCAACAGCAGGGTCCTCGTCCTATGATTCAGGCATCAGGTGATCCACAGGCCGCCCAACCAGCTAGAGGCAGGGGTAGAGGCCATAGAGGTGGAGGTAGAGATCATAGAGGTGGATCTCGGACCGCCAGAGGTAGAGGCCAGCCAGCGGCCGACCATCCCAAAGATATGGTTCAAGGAGCTGGGGCCTAGCTCCGGTGTTATGCTCTTCCAGCCAGGCTAGAGGTTGAGTCTTCGGATGCAGTTATTACAGGTACTATTCTGGTCTGTGATAGGGATGCTTCAGTGCTATTTGACCCTGGGTCTACGTATTCATATGTGTCGTCCTATTTTGCACCCTACCTGGTTATGCCTAGTGATGTTTTGGGTATTCCTATTTATGTATTTACACCGGTGGGTGATTCTATAGTGGTCAACCAGGTTCATCGTTCCTGTGTGGTAGTGTCTGAGGGTCTTGAGACCTATGTTGATTTATTGCTCTTAGACATGGTGGATTTCGACGTTATATTAGGGATGGATTGGTTATCTCCGTATCATGCTATCTTGGATTGTCACGCTAAGACCGTGACCTTGGCTTTGCCAAATTTGCCTTGATTGGAGTGGAGAGGTACCCCAAGTACCTCGACGCATGGCTGAGAAGGGGTGTTTGGCTTATCTGGTGTATGTTCGCGATTCCAGCACAGAGGTCCCTTCTATTGATTTTGTTCCTATTGTTCTGGAGTTCCCCGAGGTTTTCCCTTCAGACCTACCAGGTATGCTGCCCAAAAGGGATATTGGCTTTTGTATTGATCTGGCTCTGGGCACTCAGCCTATTTCTATCCCGCCGTATCGCATGGCCTCGCCAGAGTTGAAGAAGCTAAAGGACCAGTTGCAGGATTTGCTAGTGAAGGGTTTCATTAGACCCAGTATTTCTCCTTGGGGTGCGCCAGTGTTATTTCTGAAGAAAAAGGATGGTTCGATGAGGATGTGCATTGATTACCGACAATTAAACAAAGTGACGATAAAGAAAAAGTATCCACTATCGAGGATTGACGATTTGTTCGACCAGCTTTAGGGAGCAAAGGTGTTTTCAAAGATAGACTTGAGATCTGGCTACCACCAGCTGAGGATTAGGGCGTCTGATGTCCCTAAGACAGCATTCCGCACTCGGTATGGGAATTATGAGTTTTTGGTCATGTCATTCGAGTTGACCAATGCCTCAGCAGCATTTATGGAGTTGATGGACCGAGTGTTTAGGCCTTATTTGGACTTGTTTGTGATAGTCTTTATTGATGATATTCTGGTGTACTCCCGCAGCCAGGAGGAGAACGAGCAGCACCTCAGAGTGGTTCTTCAGACTCTGAAGGATAGTCAGTTATATGCTATGTTCTCGAAGTGCGAGTTCTGGTTGAGTTCGGTTGCATTTCTGGGTCACGTCGTATCAGCAGAGGGTATTCAGGTGGACCCAAAGAAGATTGAGGCAGTCAAGAACTGGCCTCGACCAGCATCAGCTACCGAGATTCGGAGTTTCTTGGGGTTAGTAGGTTATTACCGTCGATTTGTGGAGGGATTTTCATCTATAGCAGCCCCGATTACCAGATTGACTCAGAAGGGTGCCCAGTTCAAATGGTCAGATGAGTGCGAGGCGAGCTTTCAGAAGCTCAAGACAGTTCTAACTACGGCACCGATATTGGTTTTGCCTACAGGATAAGAGCCTTATACAGTTTATTATGATGTTTCCCGTATTGGGCTTGGTGCAGTATTGATGCAGGATGGCAGAGTCATTGCTTATGCTTTGAGGCAGTTGAAGATCCACGAGAAGAATTATCCGATTCATGACCTAGAGTTGGTAGCCATTGTTCATGCTTTGAAAATTTGGAGGCATTACCTATATGGTGTGACGTGTGAGGTGTACACTGATCACAAGAGTCTTCAGTACTTGTTCAAGCAGAGGGAGTTGAACTTGAGGTAGAGAAGGTGGTTAGAATTATTGAAGAATTATGATGTTTCTATTTTGTATCACTCGGAGAGAGCCAATGTGGTGGCCGATGCATTGAGTAGGAAGTTCGCCAGCATGGGTAGTCTTGCTTATATTCTGGTCAGCCAGAGACCGCTTGCTTTGGATATTCAGGCCGTGGCCAATCAATTTGTGAGATTGGACATTTCTGAGCCTAGCAGAGTGTTAGCTTGCACGGTCGCTCGTTCTTAGTTATTGGAGCGTATATGTGATCGGCAGTTTGATGATCCCCATTTGTTTGTCTTGAGAGACACGGTGCAGCGTGGAGGTGCCACGAAGGTGACCTTAGACGATGATGGTGTTTTGAGATTGCAGGGGTGAGTTTGTGTTCCCAATGTTGATGGGATTCGAGAGTTTATCTTAGTGGAGGCCCATAGTTCTCGGTATTCTATTCACCCGGGCGCCGCGAAGATGTATCAGGACTTGCGGCATCATTATTGGTGGCGTAGGATGAAGAAGGATATTTTTTCATATGTGGATCGATGTTTGAACTGTCAGCAGGTTAAGCACGAGCATCAAAGGCCTGGAGGTTTGTTCCATAGGAGTGAGCTTCCCGAGTGGAAGTGGGAGAGGATTACCATGTATTTCGTTAACAGACTCCCGTTGACTCGGAAGAAGTTTGACTCGATATGGGTTATTATTGATAGGCTGAACAAGTCAGCGCATATCATTCCTGTGGCAATCTCCTATTCATCTGAGAGGTTAGCTGAGATTTATAACCGGGAGATTGTTCGCCTTCATGGTGTACCAGCATCTATCATTTGGAACAGGGTACGCAGTTTACCTCGCGTTTATGGGGTGCAGTTTAGCGAGAGTTGGGCACGCGCGTTGAGTTGAGCACAACTTTTCATCCTCAGATGGATGGTCAGTCCGAGCGGGCTATTCAGATTTTGGAGGATATGCTCCGAGCCTGTGTCATTGATTTTGGAGGCTCGTGGGACGAATTTTTCCCTTTAGCAGAGTTCGCCTACAACAACAGCTACCAGTCCAGCATTCAGATGGCTCCATATGAGGTATTGTATGGTAGGTGATGTCGGTCTCCGGTTGGGCGGTTTGAGCCGGGAGAGGCTCGGTTATTGGGTACCGATTTAGTTCAGGAGGACATGGATAAGGTTAAAATCATTCAGGACAGGCTTCGTTCAGCTCAGTCGCGGCAAAAAAGTTATGCAGATCGTAAGGTTCGGGATGTAGCTTTCGTGGTTGGTGAGCGGATCTTGCTCCGAGTGTCGCCTATGAAGGGCGTGATGAGATTTGGGAAGAAGGGAAAGCTTAGACCTAGGTTCATTGATCCATTTGAGATCCTCGATCGCGTGACAGAGGTGGCTTATAGACTTGCCTTGCCGCCTAGCTTGTCAGCCGTACATCCAGTGTTTCATGTGTCCATGCTTCGGAGGTATCACGGCGATCCAGCTCACGTGTTAGATTTTAGCACTGTCCAGTTGGACAAGGATTTGTCTTATGAGGAGGAGCCGATAGCTATTCTAGACGGGTAGGTTCGATATTTGAGTCAAAGATTTTTCCTTCAGTGTGTGTCCAGTGGAGAGGTCAGTCTCCTGAGGCATCGACTTGGGAGTCCGAGTCTGATATACAGAGCCGTTATCCTCATCTATTTCCCGACTCAGGTACTTCTTTCTTTTGTCCGTTCGAGGACGAATGGTTGTTTTAGAGGTGGAGAATGGGTCATTACATGTTTTCTCTTTCATTTCATGCTTCCGAGGACTTTAAAACCTCATTTTTATTTTCTTCAATTTACGTGCATAGTTCGGGCGCGTAGCCGGAGAGCTTATATGTTAAATTCTGTAAAAAATTTCAAAATGTGGCTTTAAAATGATTAAAGTTAAATTGGGTCAATATTTTGGGTAAACGGACCCGAATCCGTGATTGGACGGTCCCGGAGGGTCCGTAGAAAAATATGGGCCTCGGGCGTATGCCCGGAATCAAAATCCGAGGTCCCGAGCCCGAGAAATGAATTTTTAAAAGAAATTGTTTTTTTGAAATTTATTTGGAAATTTGAAAGGAATATGGATTAGAAAGCATTGGTATCGGGCCCTTATTTTTGTTCCGGTGCCCGGTACAAGTCTTATATGTGGTTTAAGTGCTTCCTGTGAAATTTGGTTGAAATCGGACGTCATTTGATGTGTTTCGGACCTAAAACTCTAAAAATGAAAGTTTATGAAGTTTGATGAAAAATTGATGATTTTGAGGTTTGATTCCTCGTTTATGATGTTATTTTGGCGATTTAATCGCATGATTAAGTTCGTAGGATGTTTTTGAGTTAGTGCGTGTGTTTGGTAAGGAGCCTCGAGGGCTCAGGAGTGTTTTGGAGGTGTTCGGGTTGGTTGAAACTTAGAAAACAAATTGCAGATAATCGCTGCTGCTGCACCATGTCTGGTGTAACCGCACCTGCGGTCCTTTGGCCGTAGATGCAGACTCGCAGGTGTGGACAGCGGGTCGCAGATGCGGTCTCCTTCGCAGATGCGGATTCCTCCCTCGCATATATGGTCCGCAGAACCGGATCCTTCCTTCGCATGTGCGGACCCAGCGAGGCCTAGCCATTTTCGCAGAAGCGCCTTTTTTCCGCACGTGCGGTGGCGCAGGTGCGACCCCTGTACCGCAGATGCGAAAGTCGGGCAGTGAGTGTTTTAAAAAAAACATAACTTCAGCGATTTTCTTTCAAACTTTCTCAACAATTAGAAGACTTGGGCGATTTTCTCACGGGATTTTCTTCTCAAATCACAAGTAAGCACTTACTAACTGATTTCTTTCCATTATCTAGTGTTTTCATTAACTTTTTATCAATAATCTTAGGATTTTAATGGTAGGAAATTTGGGAAATGGGTAGAGTTAGGGTTTTTTCAAATTTTCTTGATTTTGACCTCGTTATGGGATCGAATTTGAAAATAAATTATATATTCGGGCTCGTGGGTGAATTGGGGGTTTGATTTTGGTCCGAACCTCGTGTTTTGATCAAGCGGGCCCTGGGGCATTTTGGGAAACTTTGGGAAGAAAGCTTGGAAATCTATATTTAGGCATTGGGTTTGATTAATTTAGTTACTATTGATAACATAAAGTTGTTATTTCATAGATTTGATTGAGCTGGAGCCGAATTCGAGGGGTAAAGCTATACTAGAGGCTTGAGTTGAGTTTGGAGCATTCGAGGTAAGTGTTTGATCTAACTTTGGCTTGAGGGAATAGGATTAGAGTATTATTTGCGAATTGCTAAATGTTGAGTACGGTGTATAGGCATGGTGACGAGTATCTATACACCGGTGTCTAGCATGACCGTGAGTCCTTACTTGTGCTTATTTGGGATTCTGTAGTTACTATTCCTTGTTTTATTGATGGTTTCGATATAATGTGAACAGTATGAAGAGAAAATATAATTTGTAAACTCCTTGGAGCGTTGGCTCGAATTATGACATGGGTAGGGAGTAAGAAATGAAAAAAAAGAAAGAGATGTAATTATTCCCTTGCCGGGACGTGTAAGTTATTGTTGTTGCTCCCTTGCCGGGAAATAAGTGTTTATTTGTATTCTCCCTTGCCGGGATAGTTGAACTGATACTTGTTCCCTTTCCAGGAAACCATTATATTATGAAATGGGATCGTGTGGCACGCCGACCACTTATATATTATGAAATGTGATCGTATGTCACGCCGACCACTTATATATTATGAAATGGGATCGTATGGCACGCCGACCACTTATATATCTTGAAATGGGATCGTGTGGCACGCCGACCACGTATTCTGTGTTAGAAGAGATCAGTTGTAGAATTCCTTATTTATTTCTATCGTTCTATTTTATCTGTTGTCCCCAATAGCATGTTCCCCTCCCAGTCTTAGTTATTACTTTCCGCTGTTATTTTGTAGTACTTGTATATATGTCATGACCCAAAACCCCGGTCGTGATGGCGCCCAACACATTGCTAGGCAAGCCCGACCATTACCCGTTAACCAATCCAATTATTAACTCAAAATTCCTAATTTAGGGAAAATATCCTGATTTCCTAATTATGAAAAGAGTGCAAAAACCAAAACAACTGAAATAACAGCACAACATGATCTGGTGTCATGAGTCTGAGCCTCTAAACATCTGAATAATATCCTATACAACCAAGTCTAAAGCAGAAGTACAAGAGATAACGGGAAGGAGAGATCGGGTCCTGCGGATGCCGGCAGCTACCTCGATAACTCCGCAGTAAACTGAGACAACAGCAAAATATGTATATCAACTGCCCTCCTGGATCCCTGTATCTGCACACAAGGTGCAGGGAGTAGAGTGAGTACTCCAACTCAATGGTAATAAAAGTGAATAACGACTGAAAGTACAAAATCCCAAAAAAAGGCACAAATGATGCTATCTT
>MU704651.1:72909-95680 GCA_026770625.1 Nicotiana glauca
CCCTAACTTCCTCAATTTATACCCAAATTCAGGGAATTAATGGAAGATTCTTTGATAAAATGATGTATTAAGACCCCGAGACTTAACTCCAATCACTTCCCGATGAAATCCTCTTCAAATTCTATCAATTAGCTCTCAAGGTGTGCAAATATGGAGGAAAATATGAAGGGGTTCGCGACTGAAATGATATTAAAAACCCTTCTGTCGCCCAGTTATTACCCTAATGCGATCGCATCCCAAGTCACGCGATCGAGGAGAACAAAAATCCAGTCCCTCAATTTTACCTTACGCGATCGCAGGAATCATTACGCGATCGCAGTGAACCAAACTCCCACTCTACCCGATCGCACTACCCTTCACACGATTGCACTGAACGACCAGCCAGACCTATGCGATCGCAGACAAGCCCACGCGATCGCAGAGAGGAAATCGCTGCTCTGCAATTTCTGCTGCAACTTTCAACTCAAAAATCACCGTTGGGCATCCGAAATCACCCTGAGGCCCTCGAGACCTCAACCAAAAGCACGGACATGACCTAATACCTTATTCAAACTTGGTCGAATCATAAAAACGCTATCGTTAACATCAAAATCCTCATTTATCAACAAATCAAAGTCTAAATTTTCTTAAAACATCCGAATTGCACATTCGATCAAAAACCCGACCAAACGATGTCTGAATGACCTAAAAATTTGCAGACATATCAAAAATCACCTAACGAAGCTACTGCAACTCCCGAAATTCCATTCCGACTCCCGGATCAAAATCTCACCTATCAACCGGATTCTGCCAAAATTCCAACTTCGCCAATTCAAGCCTATTTCTACATCGGACCTCCAAATTCAATTCCGATCGCTCTCCTAAGTCACAAATCACCTCCCGAAGCTAACCGAACCACCGGAATTCACATCCGAGCCCTCTAGCCACATAGTCAACTTCAGATTGACTTTTCTGAAATAAACTCCCTTCTAAGAGGCTATACGCCTTATTTTCAAGCAGAATCAGTCCAAATTCACCTGATAGACTCTAATACTGATATAGAACATGAAACAACACAATAAGGGGGAAACAGGGTGGTAACTCTCGTGACGACGGGCTGGGTCGTCACAATATATATATTTGCACAGGTTGATTAGTAGTCCAATCTAGCCTCGTCACTACTTTGTCGGGGTTAGGCCAGGCACTTACCAGCACATGGGATCGGTTGTGCTGATGCTCAACTCTGTGCATCTTTTTGCACATATCACAATACCGGAGCATGAGTTTTTGGATAGCAGTAGGAGCATCGGGAGCTGACTTCAGTCCAGAGATTCCCGAGGTAGCTTTGCTGACATCCACACGGCCCGGAGTCTCTCTTATCTTTATTTTTCATTTGATTTCCTTTGTATCGGATCAGACAGTACTGTATTTTTCTCCAAACTTTGTATTTAGCCTTCTGTAGAAGTTCATGAGTTAGTGACCCCAGATCTGGGTAGAGGTGTATTTGAGCTTCCGCACTTGGTTTCAGTTATTTATGTTTTGAGACATCCGCTTTTATATTAATTGTCTTGTATTTCTTTATATTGTTGATGTTGTTAAGAGAAGTATTAAATTAATTGTCTTGCCTAGCTCCTATTAGTAGGCGCCATCACGACTCTCGATGGTGAAAAAATCCGGGTCGTGACATAAGTATTAGTGCATTAGCTAATATTATATCGAATATAGCTTTTATATATATTCGATAAAAGCTTAGTGCATTAATACATAATTATTCAAAAGTTAAGTGCATTAATACTTAGCTTTTATTACCTAATATTATATTCAATCTAATATTAGCTAATGCACTAATACTTAGTGCATAGTATATATATTAGCTAATGCACTAATATACTATATTATAAGTAGTTAATGCACTTAAATTTTGAATAATTATTAGCTAATAAAAGCTAAGTATGATATATCGAATATAGTTTTTATGATATTTCCATATAATACTTAACTTTTTAAATACAACGCAAGTGTGTATGGGAACACCGCTATAGCGCGGATGTGGCTGCAAATTTTCATCTCAAAGCTCACAAGCGGTTGTCGCATTGTTTCTCCAAAGCTAGAAAGTTGAACCAGAAGCCTGGCTAATTGCTTCAGTATTTATGGGAGGATTTGCAAAGGGAATGGCTTACCGCAGAGTTCTTACAGAAGAGCGAAAAAGGAAAGAAAGTTCGTGCATCTGAGAAGGGAGGATCCTTTCACATTGGAGGTGCGATCAGCCTAGGAACAATAAAGAGAAGAATGGTTCGTAATTGCTTAATTTATTTTAATTTTCAAAGTATATCTATTCTGTTTATTAACTAAAATTTATGAGTTTTCAGCAGAAGAAGTTGGGGCGTCCGATGAACCACAATGAGCTATTCAAGGAGACTCATATTTTAAAGAAGACGAAAGATCAAGAAAGGTGGGTCGAGGACCGAGCCTCGACTGTACATGTAAGTTTTCACTTTTCATTAAGTATTTTGATTTACTTTTATATGAATTTTGAAATACTAATTCAATGTAATTTTCTTATAGGGTCGCTTCACAGCTGAAGTGGAGGAATTCATGCGTAGTCAGCCACCTAATGAGTCAGGCAACCCAATCCAATCTTCGGACGAGAATGCTGAAAGAATCTGGACGGAGGCTGCTGGCGGACCAAAATGGGGGAAGGTATACGGGCTTCCTACTAAGAAATTCCATCGCTATAAGTGTGGAATTCAAGGAATAGGGACTTCCTCTCAAGCTGAGCAACTTGATGGGGAGAGCCTCTCCTCTATGCGGGAGACTATGACAAAGCTTACATCCGAGCTAGAAGCCGCCAAGGAAAGAGAAAAGATTAGAGATGCTCAGTAAATTGGCATGCAAGAGAAGATCAAATCTCTCCTAGCTTCTGGAAGTTTTTCGATTCCCCGGTCTCATGACTCATCGCTAGAGGCTTACCTTCCCCGTGCTCGTTCCTCCCGTCCTCCCCGTGATCGTTTTTCCCATCCTAGACAAGTACACCGTTCTGGATACCGTCTTGATGATGAAATTTCATCAGACGGTGATGATAATGTTGTAGAAAACAATCCTTGACTTTTATACACTTTCAACTAGACAAATACAATCGGTTTTCGGATGGACTTGTAATAACAATTAACTTAGTTTGGTTAGCTTAATGTGTTACTTCTATTGAACTTTATTGTTTGTTAGTTTTAATGTTGTTGTTGTTGTTGTTGTTTATTGTTGTTGTCGTTGTTGCTTTTTATTGTTGTTGTTGTTGGCATAAAATGCCTATTTAGGATTTTTGGTAAGCTGGCAGGTGGTGTAGCTGCCAAAACAAGTATTTTCTGCCAAAAATATACCAAAAAAGCGACCAACTTTGGTCGCTAGTTGGTCGCTTATCTCTGAAAAAAAACAAAATTCTGGGAAATAGCGACCAACCTTGGTCGCCATTAAACCCAGATTTCTCATAATTTGGTCGCTATTCCATTTTTTAAAAAAAATAATTTTTGGAAATATAGCGACCAAAGATGGTCGCTTACAATTAAAAAAATAATTAATTCTTGCAGTTAGTGACCAACTTCGGTCGCTTATTTTAAAAAAAAAATTAATACTAAAGCGACCAACTTTGGTCTTAAATATCCAGGCTTTAAAAAATAATATTTTCTTTATAGACTAATGTTGGTCGCTTTTTTTTATTAATAATAAAAAAAATATAATTTACATGTGGAGACCAACTTTGGTCGCCAAAGTTATATTATTAAAATACTAAAGCGACCAAAGTTGGTCGTTTTTACTTTACTCGGAATATTTGGTCCTTTTACCTTAGAGACCAAAGTTGGTCGTCAAACTTTGGTCCCTAAGGTAAATGTCACGACCCAAAATTCACTAAGGCTCGTGGTGGCGCCGGACACCTCTGTCAGGCTAGCCAACTAACTTATCAATTAATTCCTCTTTTAATACTTTTGAAAATCTAAGGTTTTTCCTTCCATTTTTATAAATAAAAGTTCACTACTAAAATTCAAATTTAAATAATAATAGTTAGAACAAATCCGTTGTAAACCCTCCCAGATACCCGGTGTCATAGGTATATGAGCGACTACTGATAAGAGAAATAAAATACAACATCCGCCCGGAATACAATGGGCAAAAAGTAAATACAGTATATTGGAAGGAACTACTCTAGCTGCGGTCGCCTAAATGATGCAGATCACCTAGTCCCAGCGTCATCCATGCTGCTACACCCAGTAGGTTGTTAGAGGTGTATATATATACCTGTGCAACAAAAATGTATAGAAGTGTAGTATTAGTTCGTAACCAACGTGTACTCTGTGAGTATCTCGCCTAATCCCGAAGGGGTAAAGACGAGATGACCAACTCCGACACTCACTAGAGGTCAATTAGCAATATTCTATAAGTGCGATAATAATCATGGATTTGTATAAAAGTTCTGATTGTGAAGCCAGCAAACAGGTAAACACCTTCAACAATAAATCAAGGGCTTCTAAAGTCTGTTCTTTATTATCTTATCAGTTTATGTCAAGACACATAGAGTCACTTCCACATTTACAAATTTCCAAGTAACAGATAAGCATGCACAAATTATGCCGAGGTCGACGGCCCGCTCCAACAGAATGTAAATTGTGCACTGCCGAGGGTCGAGCGGCACGAACCATAGATGCATCTATTATCACCGAGGCATTCGGCCCATTCCATAATTAAACACATATCCTTCTCACGAATCATCCATGCGACACAGGCACACATAAAGTACATGCTCAATCAGTCAAATAAGAACTTATCGGGGAATATTTATTCAAATAAAACCAATTCTCCTTTAACAATTTAAGAAATAAAGTTTAATTTTTTAAAAAATTTACTTACTAATTCGATGTGAGTTAAGCAATTCAAGCTACCAATGTGTTCACAATTAATCCACGTACACATGCTTTTGGGTCCTAACTACTCGGACAATAGCATAATAGTAGCTACGCACGGACTCTCGTCACCTCGTGCGTACGTAGCCCCCACAAATAGGTGCACATAATCGATTACTTCACCTATGGGGTAAATTCCCCCTCACAAGATTAGAAAGGAGACTCACCTCGTTCCGAAGATCCACAACCGAAATTCTACATTCTTCCGAAGACTTGCACCAACGCACAATGCTCCAAAACTAGCCAACGATAATATAAATCCATTAATATATGCTAAATTATACTTTATAACCCAATTTATAACCATTCCTAACCCCGAACGAAAAGTTGACAAAAATGCCCTCGGGCCCACGTACCTGGAATCCAAAATTTCTCGAAGATAAAGGTCACCCATGACCTTAGGAACTCAAATATACAATTTTCTCTTAATTCCATACTCAAAATCGTGGTTAAATTCCAAGAATATAATTTTCTAGGTTTTCCACCAAAACCCCAATTTTATACTAATTTTCATGCCTAAATCCACGTATAAACCTTGTATTTAACTCAAAGCTAGCATAAATTACTTAACTCATGAGAAATGACGAAAATGGCATCCCCAAGTTGCTCCCCATCAACTCCAATGGAAGAAAATTGGGGTTGAAATGAACTCAACCCCGAACTTAAAACATCCTCATTGCCCCAGCTGCTTCCGCTTCTGCGGCATTTTTTCCTCTTTTGCGGAGGTCGCTTCTGCGACTTTTAGCCGCTTCTGCGGCTTGGGCTAAAGGGGAGCAGACTGCTTCTGCGGTCCTTGGGCCGCTTCTGCGATGCCTGGGTTGCTCCATGCCAGCCGCTTCTGCGGCTTCTCCTTCACTTCTGCGGGGCCGCTTCTGCGGTCCCAAATCCGCAGAAGCGAAAATACCAGAAGCAGCAGCCCCCAGCCTTCTCAAAAATCAAATTTTGATTCGATAACCACCCGGAAATCACCCGAGGCCCCCGGGACCCCAACCAATCATACCAACCAGTCCCAAATCACATTACGGACTTGCTCGAGGCCTCAAATCATATCAAACAATGTCAAAATCATCAATTGACCTCCAATCCAAGCTTTATGAACTTTGAACTTTTCAACTTCTACTTCTGATGCTTAAACTTATCAAATCACGTCCGATTGACCTCTAATTTTGCACACAAGTCATATTTGACATTACGGACCTACTCCAACTTCCGGAATCAGATTCCGACCCTGATATCAAAAGTCAACATCTGGTCAAACTTCTCAAAAGCCTTCAAATTTCTATCTTTAGCCAAATGGCTTCAAAACGACCTTTGGACCTCCGAATTCACTTCCGATCGCGCTCCCAACTCCAGAATCACCATACGGAGCTATTCACAGACTCGAAATCCCAAACAGACATTGATAACACTGAAGTGCACTTCAAGCCAAACTTAAGAAATTCCTTCTAAAATGCTAACTTCCACAATAGGCGCCAAAACGCTCCCGGGTTATCCAAAACCCAATCCGGGCATACGCCCAAGTCCGAAATCATCATACGAACCTACTGGAACCTTCAGATCCTGATTCCGAGGTCGTTTACTCAAAATTCCAATCCTAGTTCATTCTTTCAACTTTAATCTTCTCAAATGAGATTTTTCATCTAAATTTAACTCTGATCTTCCTGAATTTAAGTTCCGACCATGCGAACAAGTCACAACACCTGAAATGAAGCTGCTCATGGTCTCAGACTGCTGAACGACGCGCTAGGACTCAAAACGATCGGTCGGGTCGTTACAGTAAAGGGACCAGCTTAATATCGATCGGGCCCGTTTGGTCGCTTTTTGGCCATTAAGCGACCAATTTTGGCCGCTTTTTCTGGTCGCCAATTAGCGAATTTCTAGTAGTGAATAAAAATATATGCAACCTCGTCTGAATAACATAATTGCTATTTTTGCTTTTTATATTTTTAATAAAAAAAAGTGGGCTGTAAAATTGTGTATTTATGCTAGCTAGCTAGCAAATTAGAAACTCTAGACAAAGTAGGAATTAAAGTCTATATTTAGCAAGTAGCAAATACAAACAAAACAGGAAAAGAGGACCACAAAACAAAAACAAAAAAGGCAACCAAAAGTGGAAACATTAATTAGTACTTATAAAGTTCTAGATGTGCCCATAAAGTAGATAGAAACAAAATATCTAGGAATTATCAAACATTTGCTATTAGCAAATTATATTTTATATTTGCCTCTTTCATTAACCGAGCTCCAACATAAAATAGGTTAAACTTTTCGAAAAAAGAGTCCAAATTTACCCAAGGGGCGGGCTAGATCATTAGGTGCTCTACAATTTTGGACGAATCTAGTAATTTTTTCCTAAAGCTTGTATTTAAATAAAATAATAAAAAACATATTAAATACATAGAATTATTTATTGAATTCAATAACTAAGACGGGCATGGATTTGGTGGCAAATTTATAATTTATAAATTCCAAACCCTTGCTCCGGCTTTGCTTATTAAATTCTTCGAAAACAATCCTCACAGGTAGGATAAAGTCAGCATACATACTGCTATTCTTAGAAAACATTTATTGGATTATATTAATATTGTATTGTTATTGTTCATTATTGAGCTCTATTAACAGTGGAATATTTGCATCTATACTCGCTTTTTATGTCATGTTTAACTTGTACACGCTTTGCAAAAAAATTACAAGTGTACCCATTTTTTTGCATAATTTCTGCATACAGGGCTGAAGTAGCAAAGACAATCACGCAAAACTTCAGCATTCTAGTAGCTGGGTCTGAAGTTCAGCCTAAAGTTTTTGTTTTGTAACTGACGAATTTTAACTCTAGAGCTAAATTTTTTATTTTGTAACTGGCGAACTTCAACTCTAGAACTGGAGTTTTTATTTTGTAAATGCCGAACTTCAACTCTAGAGCTGATCAAATATTTTGTTTGTAACCGGCGAACTTCAGCTAGAGCAGCTGAAGTGACCAACACCTCCTGCTGCAGCTGAGACATACATAACTGCCCTTTGCTTAGGTTCTACTGCATACGAAATGCCAACATGCGATGCATATCCTCCAATGCCTACATATTAATTGAATTAAGCTCAGATAGATAGATATATTAATTACGTTAATTAGTAAAGGCAAGTAATTCTCGTGTTTTAAGATTTGGTACCAAGAAGTCCAGTGTAATTACGTTAATTATCCTCCAATGTAATACGATAATTTTAAAACCCTATCATTGTGAGTTGCTTTGATGGTAAGCACCCTCCATTTCTAATCAAGAGGTTGTGAGTTCGAGTCACCCCAAGAGCAAGGTGGCTAGTTCTTGGAGGAAGGATGCCGAGGGTCTATTTGAAAACAACCTCTCTACTCTAGGGTAAGGGTAAGGTCTGCGTACACACTACCCTCCCCAGACCCCACTTGTGGGATTATACTGGGTTGGTTGGTTGTTTGTTGTTGTTGTAAAACCCTATCGTCGAAGCGATTGATTTTCTTAGAAATATAATTGAGGATATGCAGATTATTTTGTTTAAATAATTTGATAAATATATTTATGACAATCATCCCATGAACTGAAGTTCTATAGCAACACCAAGAACAACAGCAGAAGAAGAAGAAGAAAATGAAGAAGGAGAAGGAGAATGAGAAGAGAAATTGGGCCGAAATTATTTAAAAAGTGGGTACAAGTTAAAAGTTAAAAAAAAATTGGGTATAGGTTAAATGTCAGCGACCAAACAGAACGCCCCGTGCAATTTTTACTTTAATAGTTAGGAGCAAAAACAAGACTTTTTCCTAACGACAAGCCCATCTATATATTATAGAACAAAAGTTTAAAGAATGAAAAAATTGCTCAATCTCAAAGAGTATAATGAGCAAAGTCGACCCTTCCCCTTGTTTCTAATCGAAATGTTAGGTACTAAAATAATGTATTTTTATACAAAAATAATACAGACGAACTAGAAATACAGGACCACAAACAAAAAAAAAACAGCCAAAAGTGGAAAATTAAACTCTATAAAGTTGAAGAGATGCCGAGAAGTAGATGGAAACAATAATAAGAGCTATTAATTACTAGTATGGGAGTGTATGGTGCAATTAATAATGTTCTTTTTGAATGACATAAACATGGAAAAAGAGTACGTAAATGGAGGTACTAGGAACAATACAACGTGGGAGATGGAGCATCGTGAACAGCAAACTCGACAGTGGTCAAGCCACGACTTTTCTTAAACGTTTAGAGCAACTCACTGCGTGGTATCCTCCACCACCATACATGCAAATCACCGGTTGAGGCGTGGTGTCAACGTATAATAAATATACATAAAATTAAGAAATATATATCGATCAATATAGTATAATTTTTTGACGAAGAAATATTATTTGTGACCCCTTGGTTCAATGTGGCTCCACCACTGGGTACGAGTTTACTCAATATTATTGTTTCTTTTAGATTTTATAATATAGTTTACTTGTGATATTATTTTAGTTTTTTCACTCAATCCTTTATTGTATTTCTTTTTATAACTGCTTCGATTGTATTTTGCTAAAGTCGATGATCTATCGGAAATAATCTCTTTATTCACTATTATTTTCTTTTAATAACTGCTGATAGTGCTTTACTTGAGCCGAGAATTTATCATAAACAACTTCTTTACCTTCGCAAGGTAGGGGTAAGGCTGCATACACATTCCCATAATCTACTTGTAAATTTTCACTGAATTTTTGTTATTGTTATTCATATTTGTATTAAAAAAATTTATTATATTTAGAAATAAATAAATTTATTCGATAAGGTGAAATTTATTTTTTTATACGTATATAATAAATATAGAATTTCTTCGGTATTTTTATATATTTACTTCTTTATAGTTTAATTTTTTTTAAGTAAAAGTACCCGGTCCGACACTAATTTTATAACAAGAGAATAGAATTCTTAACTTTAAATCTTAACTCCAATTAGTGATGCAAATAAAAGTTCGAAATTTACCTTTTTTTTACCCTTTTCATCGTAGTCTTCGCACTACCAAACAAAGGATTACAATACAATGACTATACGAGTTACATGCATGGAGAATCTTAGGTCAACCTTTGCCACGTTTTGTTCACACCAGTGTCACATAAACTACTTATAACAATTATCTTTTATTATGTATTTTTAACCTTACAAGATTAAATTTCTTTATAAACATATATTTTAGGATACCACTATTCATTATCAAAGTCATGATTTCATGTTTATGTGTCACGATCCAATTTAGGATCATGACCGGCGCTTAGGAGCAAATCCTCTCAAGTAAGCCCCATCGATAATTTACAGAAAATCGGACAGAGTTTTCCCTATTTTAGGAATATCCCAAATATTTTCCTGTCTCAAATCAATAACCAAACATCCTAATATCATACCAAATAATCGACAACTTATCAATCAACCAAACGAGTCTCCACCATTACTAATCAGCCCACTAATAATCAGAAATACTAATTTATCTCCAACTTTGATAAATGAGAACGATACTCAACATAAGCAGAGGTGGATCCACGTGGAGGGGCGTGGGGCACGTACACCCATGCTCCCCTCCTTAGGCTGTGTATCACAGGGATATTTTTCGGATAAAGTAATTAATTTTCCACGTGGGAACCCATGGTCAAAAGAGCATTTGGTGTAGTGGTAGCTTTGTGCACCATTGACCCCTAGGTCTAGTGTTCGAATCCACTTCCCTATCTTCTATCTCTTAGCCATTTTTCTATTTCTTTTTCGTTCTTTTCTGTTATGTTCAAATTCTATACCCTATCTTTCTTTTCTTTTCTTTTTTTTGTCATGCATTCTTCTGTTTTTGGATTTACCCTTTGATATATCCTTGAATTAAATATTGAGTTTAACACTTGTAACTATAAATAATAATGTTATTATTGATAGTTCTCCAAGGTAAGTCTCAGAGAACCAAATCAAACGGTGGTCGGATAATGGTGCATCCATCCTCCTGAAATCCTGGATCTGCCTCTGAACATAAGACTATAATAACAAAATAATACTCATGACACTAAAATAATGACTATGGAGCGACTCTAAGAGTTTAAAGAAAGACCAAAAAAATAAATAGAAATCTTCACCCACGCGAACAAATGCGAGGCTCACCGAGAACTATCACCCTGTACGCTCTAATTAACGAAATCCTTTCATGCGTCAACTGTTGTCTCTGTAAAAAATTTAGCGGGGAATGAGTCGCTAGTTCAGTGAGTAATAACACTTAACCACAACTGTTTTTGATTGGGGACAAGTCAAAAATACATGCTTGTATAATAAAATTCAAAAATTATCATAAAAATAAAATGCCCTTTCAAAACAGTAAGAATAATCAATCTCATCATGTGTTTCCTGTAACAGAATTCAATTTAAATATTCGATAATAAACTCGGTAAGCACTATGCCATATCAACTTCTTTATGTTTGGGAGGTTTCCAAGGAAGGATCATGTAATCTATATAACTTTTGGACCCCTTCGTAAAAGGAGTCAGTATAACTGTAGGTCCCAACTCGAGGGAAAACTGTAATTGTATGCTAGTTCTACCTTCCCACTAGCGAGGACTCTTACTGTACTCGGTAATCAGTAAATTTAAGGTGCACCAGATCTAACGAACCCGCCGTTAGCTACGGGATCCTTCAAAGTCTCCTCCCATTAATACTTTTTCTTGTAAACATTAAATATTCGTACAAAAGCATTTTCAAAATAATAAAGGGCATATCGTTCCTTATCAAATATGGTAATTTTATTTCGGTAACAGCAATCATGTCTCAAGTAACAGTAAAACATGTCTAATAACAGTGAGAATACTTCAAATAACTGTAGCATCTCAAGTAACAGTAAAACATATCTAGTATCGGTGAAAACATTTTGATTTAATCGGTAAACATCTCAAGTAAACTGTTCGGTATCATATCAAGTAAAGGACTTGTCCCACATGCAAATTTCAAAGCATCGGTAATACATTTATTTTTAAAATCATATAAACCATGTGTGACGATCCGACCCGTCGTATCATGTGTTACTGCTCCGTTTTCCCCCATTTTTATGCTTCTTCATGATTTTTTATCGGTATGAGGTGTGTAGAGTTATTTCGGATTGGTTTTGATAAGAAATGAGACACTTAGCCTCTTTAAGAAAGGCTTAAGTTGGAAAAGTCAACCGGATGTTGACTTATAGGCTAGAAGGCTCGGATGTGATTTATGGTAATTCAGTTAGCTTCGGGGGATGATTTGTGACTTAGGAGCGTGACCGGAATTGATTTTGGAGGTCCGGTGTAGAATTAGGCTTGAATTGGCGAAGTTAGTATTTTGGCGAATTCTGATTGGTAGGTGAGATTTTGATCCGGGGGTCAGAATGGAATTACGAGAGTTGCAGTAGCTCCGTTAGGTAATTTTGGATGTGCGGTTACAATTTCAGGTCATTTGGAGGTGTTTCGGTTGGGGTTTTGATCGAATGCGTGTTTCGGAAGTTTTGAAGAAACTTAGGCTTGAATCCGATGTGAATTGATGATTTTAGTATTTTTTTTGATGTGTTTTTATGATTGGAACAAGTTCGTATGATGTTTTGGGATATATTGGTGGCTTTTGGTTGAGGTCCCGGAAGCCTCGGGGTGATTTCGGATGGCTAAACGGAATATTTTTGGACTTAGGATATTGCAGAAAATGCACAGCTGTTGCAGGCCAAATTTGGCCTTCGCGTTCGCGTAGTAGAGTTTCCTAGGCCATCGCGTTCGCGTGGTTAGCCTCGCGTTCGCGTAGAAGGGGCCTGGGGCCCTGCCTGGTTTGTTCAACGCGTTCGCGATGAGGAGTTCGCGTTCGCGTAGGTTGAGGACCATGTGCATCGCGTTTGCGTAGTGGGGATCGCGTTCGCGTAGTTGGAGGACTCAGAGCATCGCGTTTGCGTTTGGGTTGACGCGTTCGCGTAGAGTAAATTATTGGTGAGCGGAATTTGTTCATCGCGAACGCGGGGGTGTTGACCGCGTTCGCATAGGGGTTTTTATATTATTTCATCTGCGACCCCATTCATTATTTCCTCTATTGTTGACCAGCTTAAGAGCTCTTTGGTAGAAATTGAAGAGGATTTTGACGGGAATTGATTGGAGGTAAGTCTCGTGACCTAGAAACACTATTTTATAGAAGAATCAACCTTTAATTCTTGGAAAATTGGGTAAAAATTTGAAGAACTAGGGCTTGGGTTTTGAAATGAAAATTTGGGATTTAAGGGGGCATTTGAACTCCGATTTTGGTAAATTTGATATGTACGGACTCGTGGCGAGACGAGGAATCCGGTAATGTGAGTTTTGTAATTTTTCAAGAAGTGGGCCCGGGGCTGGAGTTTTGCTAGTTTCGAGATTTTTGCTATATTTTGATTGTTTTCAATTGGGTATTGTTCCCTTGGCATAGTGTGATGTATTCGCTCTGATTTTGATTAGATTCGACGCGCGAGGAGGCCGAATTGAGGGGCAAAGGCGTCGTGAACTTGAGATTTTGCCAGTTCGAGATGAGTAATACTTGTAAATGATATCCTGAGGGTTTGAAACCCCGGATTTGCACATCATAGTGCTGTACCGATGTGACTTGCACACCGGATATGAGCGTGGGGTAGAGCATCGTTGGGGATTGTGACTTGGTCCGTCCCGGTTGTTGATTTTTACCGCGTATTTGACTGAAACTACTTGTTATCATCATAATTTAGGTTGATTGCCATGTTTGGACTTCGTGCCAACTATGTGAATCATTCAGGGATTGATATTACTGTTTTAGCATATCTTGCATATCATTTGGTTTCAGTCCAAGGTTTTAAATACTGTTTTTGCAAACTCAGCCATGCTCCTAAATTCTGAAAACTCAAATGATATTTTAAATGATAATTCGGGCTGAGAACTACTGTTTTATAAATGCCCAAGGGGCTTAAGATGATTTCTGGACTGAGCATGGATCGGGCTGCGCGCCGCAGCAGTGATTTTGAAACAGTGGTAACAGTGACACTGTATGATGTGACTTGAAACAGTGGTAACAATGACACTGTATGATGTAAATTGGTCAGGTAACAATGACTGACCGGTCAGGTAACAATGACTGACTAGGAATTGATTGATGTCACGAGATGGCTTGATTATTGTGCTTGGGCTATAGGAGCCCTTCGGAGTCTGTACACACCCCCAGTGAGCGTCGTCGACGATAAACACATGGTTGGCTCGGACTGCATGCCGTAGTGGGTACCTGAGTGTACCGGTCATATGCATTGCATTGCATTCATGCATTGGTTCTTGTTTGTACTACGTGCCATGACATCCAGCACTCTCATTTCATTGGCATCCATACTACTTCTTGCACTGTTTACCAGATACCATGGTATTAATGGTTAATGGAGTGTTGTGCCCAAGGGGCTGACTTATGTGCTGACTTGTACTGTCTGATTACGCGTTCATTTGCTTAACTGTTGAAAAAGATATTTTCAAAACAGATTTTAACTGAGCCCAGATATTTTCTAAAGGATTTCACGGTTTTACTGATCTCTCAAAGGATTGCACTGTTCTTTATAGCATGATGGAGTGCCTTACATGATTTCTGTTGCTCAGTTATTATTTACTTTTATTACTCATTAAGTTGGAATACTCACTTTACTCCCTGCACCTCGCATGCAGTTGCAGGTACTGTTACCCGGTTGCGGGTTAGAGCTGATTGGGGTTTTGTTATCATAGCTGAGCAAGGTGACCGCCTACGTTCGCGGCACCGGACTTCGCCCTTTGATTCCAGATTTCAATTTGTATATTATTACTGGCCCAGTAGTCCTGTTCAGTCTTCTTTAGATGCTCGTGACTTGTGACACCCCGGTCGGATTGTGTTGGGTTGTAAATACTGCTTATTATTGTCGTTAAGTTGTATTTATCTATTCCTTTATGTTTAATAATTGTTAAAGAGATAATTTGGGTTAGTTGGCTGGCCTTATCTTCACGAGAAGCGCTATCACGACCGGGTTTGGAAATTGAGTCGTGACACCATGCAGGTTATAAAAACACAAATTGTGGTAGGATTACTACTCACGGTACTCATGCTGAAATACCAACTGCGTCACCTCGTGCAATCCGTACAATTTTCTTCAATCAATCTATAATCACATCATATCGATCTCGTATCAATTTTGTTGTTTAGGCTAATGCGTAACTAATTTACAATATCCAACTCTTGGAGTTTCACTTTAATTCTCAATTATTTTTCTTGAGTTGGATTTGTCCGGACCATGAGATAATTATTTTATATTTTAATCATGCTCCTTAAGCCGTTTGTAACTTTTGAGATTTTACTGTAGAAAACGAAATTCCATATTACTTTTAAAACTTCTAAAACTTGCTTAAGTTAAATAATTGCACTATGTCAACATTGAAGCAACGTTCTGTAAGGAGTTCTTCACTCAAATTCGTCTATAATCTGTCAATTTCAACCATTTTATAGAATATATTCATCTAATTTTGAACCGGATAGGCGCAAAACTCTAAACCAAATAGAACTACTGTCCATAAGTAAAAAAAATTCCCAACACCCTATAAAGTTTCATAAATCAAAGAATACGAGAAACAAAACTATAGAGAACAACTTACTATTCTTTAGTTGAAAGAGACCTGCCACAATTTACTTAAGCTTGAAAACTTCTTGTAATTTGGTTTCGATTATTTGATGAATCTAAAACCTTTTCCGATAGGTTTAGTTGCGGCAGAAGATTTAGCTTCGTTCCTTAATCCCCTTTTCTCTTTTTGTTTAGTCTTTTCTATTGGGATTTTATCCTTATTATTATTATTACTATTTTTTTATACTATTAAATTACTAATATGCCCTAACTTAAATATGGGGTATTACACTCTCTTCACCTTATAAAATTTGGTCCCCGAATTTATCTCAAGTACGTATAAATAAACTGAATAAAATGAAGATACTTGACTCGCATAATATTTTTTTTCCTACTAGCTTATGCAATGGTGTGATTTCCCTATAAGTTAATTTATCATCAAGTTGTACGGTCAGTGCATTTAAATTATGATATTTTAACCCAGTCTTCCTCATAAGTTAATTTATCATCAAGTTGTACAATCGATGCTTCAAGTACCTTAGAGGATTCCAATATATATCTTTTAGCATAAATACATGAAATAGATAGACAACATTAAGAGGAAGTGTCAAACAATATGTCATAGCTCCCACTCGGTCAAGTTTGTTTTATACAGATCTATAAAGCTCGAGCTCAACTTACCCCTCTTTCCGAATCGTATCACCCCTTTCATAAGAGATACCCGTATGAACACTCTGTCTCCAATTGTGAACACTAAGTCTTTTCTTCTCTTATCCGCATAAGATTTTTGTCTGCTTTGAACTGTAAGCAATCTCTGTCTGATCAACTAGACCTTGTCAATAACTTCTTGTATTAAGTTAGGTCCCAATAAGTTAGTCTCACCAGCTTCAAAACCTTCCATAGGAGAATGACAATTTCTACCATATAATATTTCGTACGGTGAATACTGGACTGGAAGCTATTATTGTAAGCAAATTCAGCTAGAGGTATATAAACATCCCAACTACCTCCAAACTCAAGAATGCAAGCTCTCAACATATCCTTTAGGATTTGTATAGAACATTCGGACTTTGCGTTTGCGTGCGATAAAATATAGTACTAAGATCTACTCAGGTACCCATGTTTCTTGAAAAGGTTTTCAAATTGTGAAGAGAATGCGATCCTCTATTAGAGATGATGGACCATAGAGCTCTATTGAGTCAGATAATTTTCTGTTCATGTATATCTGTGCATATTTTACCTCACTATAAGGGGTTTTGACTAGCAAGAAACGTGCCTACTTTGTAAGTCAATTTACAACTTTCCCACATATAATCATACCTCTAATGGCTTGAGTAATTTAGTCATATAATGTATTGTTATGTTGTATTTCCAGTTCAAAGTCTTAAGTTGTTTTAGTGGGCATGTGAGTCACAAGTGCTTGCCTTAACATACTGACATGTCAATAAATTAGAAACAAAGTTAACGATTTTTTTTTATTGTCATAGTGCATCTTATAGACCTGAGATATACAGTGTATCTAGAGTTGTGAGCTTCATCACGAATAGCTTGTCTCAACCCATATATGTTTGCTACACATAATTAATTACCTAGTCGAAAAATACCCTCGTTATTAATAATTATATCCTTGCTTTTACCAGCTAGAAACTAATCGCGATAATTAAATAGTCGTTCATCCTTGTATTTTCTATCCTTTTTACACTCTGCATCGGGCTTGACCAATAGCCAATAATGTATTTGATCTTTTTATTTTTTTTTCCAGATTGAATCTAATACGTGTACCCTCTAGTCTATACCTATCTTCGTTTAGAAGTATCTCACAGGAGCTAAATGAGTCAAATCACCCATAGTTTTGTTTTTTTGGCATAAGCTATAATATTTATCTTTCTCGAACAGTAAAATTATATCTTCAGTAGTTCCCTCCATCAGCACTGCTAAATATTTATCTCTCTGTTGGTTTTAAATGTACTTCAGTCTTTTGTGCTAGGTATAAATCTAATAGGTTTCTTCGTATAAATAGTGTCTCTAATCTTAAAAGGACATACCACTATCACCATCTCCAAATCATGAGTGGCATAATACGACTTGAGCTTCTTCAATTTCCTTGAAGCATAGACTATCACGCGATCAATTTTGCATGAGAAAATATCCTAATCCTACCCTCGAAGTATCATATAACATCGTGAATTCTCTAGAGCTTATTAGACTGAGGCTAACATTGGTGTGATTGTCAAACATGATTTGGGCTTCTGGAATCTCGTTGCACATTCCTCCATCCAATGAAATTTAGCAATTTTCTATGTTAACATGGTGAATTATGATGCTATTCTAGAGAAATCCTACACAATACCTATAGTAGCTTGTCAAGCCAAAAGCAATCTCTATAGGAGAAATGAGTCTCAGCCATTTATGAACTGTTTCTATCTTCTTAGAATCTATCATTTTATTCACTCTTAGATACCATTTGTCCTATGAATACTATCGAGTCTAGCGAATTGAAGAACTTGGTAAAAAGTTGATTTCCCTGCAGCGACTTTAACATATTTTTCAACTGATTCTCGTGCTCTTTCTGGCTACAAAAATATACCATAATATAGTAAGTAAGAACTATGAAATTTTATTTTTCCTTTTTTTCAAAAATAACTGGAACACCATATCCATTATATACATTAATGCAGCTGGAGCACTAGTCAGACCAAAAGGCATCACAAGTAACTCCTAATGTATGTACCAAGTTCTAGAGGCGGACATCGAATTATTTGTAGTTGATGCACATTCTTAGGGACCTATTATCTCTCTTTCTTTCTCTTTTTTTTTCAATATTGATACACCCCATGGTGAAACTTTCGATATGATAAAACCCTTATCCAGTAGGTCTCACAATTATTCCTTTAGCTCTCTCAACTATGTTGGTGCCATATAATATGGTTTGCATGTTAGGTGTCAACTCAATACCGAAGTCTATTTCTCATATTGAAGGTAGTCATAGTAAATCCTTAGGAGTACATTAGAGAATCACTCATTATGAATTTTTTTTCTCAAACTAAGTGTTTCTTCTCTTGTGCCCCTTATTGTATCTATGAGACCTAAACAATTTCTTCTATAACTATTAAGCCTTCAAAATATATACTTTGCTCATCTCTAAAACCTATAATCCCTTTTTTGGGACAAAATTGGATTTTAAAGTTCAAAAAAACTTAATAGTCTTTCCATAATAATCTAGGATAGCTTGGTAAGAAGATAATTAATCCATACCCCTCAGTACGTTAGAGTCAACTATATCAAGTACAACTTGGTTAGCTAGGTTTTTTTTTCTCGCTTAACTTGAATCTTAAAAGCTTTAAACGAATATCTAACTACTATAGATTTTTCAAAAAAAAATGGTATCCCCAAAAAGGATCGTTTAATATCTCAAAATATCCCTGATTTTTAAATATTCGACCCATATTAAAATCCGTACTGAAATATTTCCTAATCTCGGTCCTCTTACGAGCACGCCTACCATATCCATATTTTTCTATCTTTCTATTAAGTGTAACTGCCACAGAATAGATCAAAATTTTCGTATGTGTAGTTACTACCTTATTAAAATGGTTAACCAATATTTTTGCAATCCACTAAACTTAATATATTGCTTATCTATACAGTTGAAAAATTCAGGTGGTATATATTGTTACACCCATCGTCTAAATTAATTTCTTAAACATCTTGCAGGAAAGTTCATATTAGAAACTTGTCAAGAAGAAAGTGATTCATAAATAATTTAGAAATCATTCACAAATTATTTGTGTTGCTCTTGTTGGAATCCCTAAGAATACGGTATCAATTTATGTATTCGACATATTCTCTGGTCTACAAGTTGCTTGTTCCATAGATCACTCCATGTAATATCCTATAGCTCGTAATGTGGTAAATATTTTATCAAAAACCCTTAAGGATCATATGAAGTATCAGAAACAATACAATTGGTAGTTTCAACTTCGGGAACTTTATTAAGGATACTTTTATGTTCCCTACAATCTTCTATGTACATGATGACTCTAGAGCACTATTATGTTGCTCATTCTTCTTATGTCTATCTAGCATATCCATAAAGATCTCAATTTGTTTTTCATGGAGTTAAGTACCTTTTTGTGATAGCACTCCTCTATTGCTGTAATGGTGGACTAGTATAAATTTCTAAAATGCACTCTATTATGCATCTTACCGGAAAGCACCTCATATGGCATAATGAACCTTTCACTAGTCTTGTATACTACTTATGTAGCATTTCTTTGCTTGGAGATAACTGCATGTCCATTGGCAAAATTTGACGCCTTTAAAGTTTGAACCTCTAGCCAAATTCAATTATAGAGTAATTGGTCCGAGCTATACAAAAATAGGATAAGTAATGATAGATTCAGTTTTTTTTTGGTTAAATAGATAGATTCAATTATTTGGTCCTAATCGCCACACACGTATGGAGGAATAAGAAAAAAAGACAAGACGCATCCTATCACGCCCTCGCAGAATCACGATTATGGGAATGGCCGGCTACATAACCATAATTCAGATTCTACTACCGACGTGTGCACAATTAGTCACAAGAATAACCTAGGGCTCTGATACCAACTTTGTCACGACCCAATTTAGGATTATGACCGGCGCTTAGGAGCAAGTCCTCCAAAGTAAGCCTCATCAATAATTTACAGAAAATCGGATAGAGTTTCCCCTATTTTAGGAATATCCCAAATATTTTCCTGTCTCAAATCAACAACCAAACATCCTAATATCATACCAAATAGTCGACAACTTATCAATCAACCAAAATGACTCTCCACCACTACTAATCAGTCCACTAACAATCAGAAATACTAATTTATCTCCAACTTTGATAAATGAGAATGATACTCAACATAAGACTATAATAACAAAATAATACTCATGACACTACAATAATGACTATGGAGCGACTCTAAGAGTTTAAAGAAAGACCAAAAAAATAAATAGAAATCTTTACCCAGGCGAACAAATGCGAGGCTCACCGAGAACTATCACCCTGTACGCTCTAATTAACGAAATCCTTGTCTGCGCCAACTGTTGTCTCTGTAAAAAATTTAGCGGGGAATGAGTTGCTAGCTCAGTGAGTAATAACACTTAACCACAACCGTTTTTGATTCGGGACAAGTCAGAAATACATGCTTGTATAATAAAATTCAGAAAGTATCATAAAAATAAAATGCCCTTTCAAAATAGTAAGAATAATCAATCTCATCATGTGTTTCCTGTAACAGAATTCAATTTAAATATTCGGTAAGCACTGTGCCATATCAACTTCTTTATGTTTGGGAGATTTCCAAGGAAGGATCATGTAATCTATATAACTTTTGGACCCCTTCGTAAAAGGAGTCAGTATAACTGTAGGTCCCAACTCGAGGGAAAACTGTAACTATATGCTATTTCTACCTTTCCACTAGCGAGAGCTCTAACTGTACTCGGTAATCGGTAAATTCAGGGTGCACCAGGTCTAACGAACCCGCCGTTAGCTACGGGATCCTTCAAAGTCTCCTCCCATTAATACTTTTTCTTGTAAACAGTAAATATTCGTACAAAAGCATTTTCAAAATAATAAAGGGCATATCGTTCCTTATCAAATCTGGTAATTTTATTTCGGTAACAGTAATCATGTCTCAAGTAACAGTAAAACATGTCTAATAACAGTGAGAATACTTCAAATAACTGTAGCATCTCAAGTTAACAGCAAAACATATCTAGTATCGGTGAAAACATTTTGATTTAATCGGTAAATATCTCAAGTAAACTGTTCGGTATCATATCAAGTAAAGGACTTGTCCCACATGCAAATTTCAAAGCATCGGTAATACATTTATTTTTAAAATCATATATAAACCATGCAGGTTATGAAAACACAAATTGTGGTAAGATTACTACTCACAGTACTCATGCCGAAATACCAACTGCGTCACCTCGTGCAATCCGTACGATTTCCTTCAATCAATCTATAATCACATCATACCGATCTCGTATCAATTTTATTGTTTAGGCTAATGCGTAACTAATTTACAATATCCAACTCTTGGAGTTTCACTTTAATTCTTAATTATTTTTCTTGAGTTGGATTTGTTCGGACCATGAGATAATTATTTTATATTTTAATCATGCTCCTTAAGCCGTATGTAACTTTTGAGATTTTACTGTAGAAAACGAAATTCCATATTGCTTTTAAAACTTCTAAAACTTGCTTAAGTTAAATAATTGCACTATGTCAACCTTGAAGCAACTTTCTGTAAGGAGTTCTTCACTCAAATTCATCTATAATCTGTCAATTTCAACCATTTTATAGAATATATTCATCTGATTTTGAACCGGATAGACGCAAAACTATAAACCAAATAGAACTATTTTCCATAAGTAAAAAAAAAAATTCCCAACACCCTATAAAGTTTCATAAATCAAAGAATACGGGAAACAAAACTATAGAGAACAACTTACTATTCTTTAGTTGAAAGAGACCTGCCACAATTTACTTAAGCTTGAAAACTTTTTGTAATTTGGTTTCGATTATTTGATGAATCTAAAACATTTTCCGATAGGTTTAGTTGCGGCAGAAGCTTTAGCTTCGTTCCTTCATCCCTTTTTCTCTTTTTGTTTAGTCTTTTCTATTGGGATTTTATCCTTATTATTATTATTACTATTTTGCTTAAACTATTAAATTACTAATATGCCCTAACTTAAATATGGGGTATTGCATTATGGGTTCTGTTATAAATATATTATATTATAGATGTTCATTTAGTACTTCGTTATAAATAAGCTTCCTAAAGAAGCTTATTCATATGGGACTCCGCCGTAAATATGTTTATCTATTTAGTACTCTATTGGAAATAAGCCTCCTGAAGAAGCTTATCACTTCGGTATCTGGTTATGGATAAATATTATCCCCGGTAGAAGATTATCCATACTGGGTATAATAAGTTTATCTTTTCATTAACCGGTTATGGATAAATATTACCCCCGGTAGAAGATTATCCATAGCGGGTATAATGAGCTTATCCTTTGAGTACTCCGTTATGAATAAACATTACTCTTAGTATAAGATTATCCATATCGGATATAGTAGAAGCTTACACACCAGCTTGTAGTAGCTTACACAGCAGCTTGGAGTAGCAGCTTACACAGCAGCTTATAGTAGCTTACACAGCAGGTTGTAGTAGCAGCTTACACAGCAGCTTGCAGTAGCAGCTTACACAGCAGCTTCC
>MU704652.1:7236-31169 GCA_026770625.1 Nicotiana glauca
CTAATAATAATTATATCAAGATTAAGAGTATAAGTACATTTAATGGCTAGAGAGTTTATTTTATTAAGTCAGTATAAAATACTTATCTCTACTTGGTCCGTTCAATACATAAAAAATGTACTAGTACAAGAAGTTGGAATTAAATCATTCCCATAATCAAGATAAACTATATTTAATCTTGTGCTACAATCATTCCTGATGGGTTGTCCAATTCCATCATTAGATTGTGAACTTAACATTTATACTTATAAGAACTGATGATTTAATCTTCCGTGTATAAGCTAAAATCTATACACTAAATCATCTACTATATAAGCAAAAGACACAGACTAATATATGATCTATTTAAAACTTTATTAAAACTGAATAAATAATTATTTCATAATAAATACTATATCTAAACCAAACCTATGGTTAATAGTATATATCCCAACAACTTGCAATTGTGTGATAATTTGTACTCCTAAAGTTATATCTTTAAAATATTTTAGTTCTAAGTGTAATAAAATAAAATATTCTAATAATACAAAAGGCAAACTTGTCACAACCCAAAATTCCTCCAAAGGAGTCGTGTTGGCACCTAGTCTCTAAACTAGGTAAGCCTAACATTAACAGAAATAACTCTGACATTCATTATCTTTAAATTAAATAATCTGTGAATAATTAATATTTCCAAACCTGTAGTACAAGTCATAAGTCTTTCTAAGAGTAGTTACATGAAATAAACACGACGCTCTTCCAGAACAAGAAGGAACCAACGAAAGCAAATACAAATGAATGTGACTCCGAGGCCTGCGAACACAACAACAGGTTTACCTTGAGTCTCCATCTCGACAATCCGCACAGCTACTACCGATCAAATACCTAGATCTGTACAAAAAATATACAGAAGTATAATATGAGCACACCACAGCAGTGCCCAGTAAGTACCAAAACTAACCTCGATGGGATAGTTACGAGGATCAGTCCAGACACTTACTGGTCAAATGAATTGAACATGATATGATAATGAATTACCAAGATAAAATTAACATAGTAATATCAATAGCAGGGAGAAAATTCAACTTCAAATAATAGAGACAATAAAAGGAAACACGGATAGCAATGAACGATAATCAAGTAAATTAACACTAACATAACGGGGACACAGACCAGCAAGGGTATGTTCAAACAAGGAAAGCAATTCCAACTCAATCAATCACATCATTTCTAATACACAATTCCGACCATCTCAATCCTCGGTATCTCATGTCATAATATCAAGTTCCACACCTTTTGTACACATGGCACCTTCTTCCCACATATCTCTATCTCGCTTTACGCAACATCATCTTCATGCCACTCAGTATGTAGGGTCCATAACCAATGCAATAAATATATTCAATGAGTCTCATTTATATAACACAAAGTAGATTACAACATCTAAACCAATTAGGAACTCAACAAGAAAAGATGAAGCTATTTTAGAAATCATTTGAATAAAGAAAATACCCTTTTTAAATAAAATACATCATCGAATTAACTATTACATTTAACATAGGACTTTAATAAAATTAAAACTTAGTAAAATTTCTTTTTAAGTAAGATTTGACATCATCGAGTTAAGAAAAATTAATTGAGAAACTAATTGAAATAGACCATAACATTTATAGAAATTTGAATTATTGAAAGTTGTATATACATACAAGGTGGGTTCAAATTTAAAAGTCATTTATAGTAACATAGTATGGAATATTGTATTTTAAATCACGATATTACTAATAACTTAACAAGACCAGAGGAAATGATCTGACGTAGTAAATTTACTTAAAAAACTAATTCACTAGGATAATAGTTTCAGGGAAAGAATTCAAAGAACGATGGCAAGTCAACAACTCAATGCTAAGATCCTCAAAACTCAGCAAAACCCGAAATACAAATCGTCAAAGTTTTAAACAAATGGAACAGGGTCTTCTCAGTATACAGCTATAACTAAATCCTAAATGAAGTGTAAACCGAATACCGTGTAAATTCAAAAGGAATACATAAGCACACACACACATATATATATATATATATATATATATATATATATATATATATATATATATATATATTGATGCGGAGCGCATCCCGATCCCACTAATCCTCCCTTATTCCTCTGTATCAATTACAATAAGAGTAACTAATATATATTTGTTGTGGTGTGCAACCCGATCCCACCAATCCTCCCTTATTCCTTCTTAACATTTACAATAAGAGTAAATAGTATATATATCACCACATCAGTAACAACATGATCTTTCACCCTTATTACTCCTTGTTGCGGCGTGTAACCCGATCCTACCAGTCCACCCTTATTACTCTTCAATATATATATATATATATATATATATATATATATATATATATCACCTTTATTCCTCCTGTTGCGGCGTTCAACCCGATCCTACCTGTCCACCTTTATTACTTCTTGTTGCGGCGTGCAACTCGATCCCACCACATAACATCAATTCTCCCTTAGTCCTCCTCGACATACTAATAACCCAGCATAGTTAAAAATCATCAACAACGACAATAATTCAATAACCCAATCACAAGAATTTCTACCACCAAAAGTATGAGTACACGGCAATGAAAGAATCACGGAAAAAGCCAAGAAGCACAATAATCTTAACAAAACAACAAGACATAGTAAGCACGTGATAAGTGCACCAGCAACCACAACAATTTAGACACATAACATATCTGCACGGGGTCATAAAGGAATTCACAATTAAGAGATAACAAGCAATAAGGAGGATAGTCACTTCAATTAAGGCAAATAAGGGCCAAGTAACAAGTAAGAGTTAGAGGAAAGCTAACAACATCATACGTAGCATATAGAGGTAAAAAGCAATTAGGAAACCCAATCATATCGTAAATCTTCTCACTTAATGAACATAAGGACCTAAGAACCCTAAAGGCAAATTTCTCACAAATAAGTGCGAGCACACACTTGTCACCTCGCGTGAACGGACTACAATTAGCATAGAAGACTCAAATCTTAAGGGGAAGTCCCCCACACAAGGTTAGGCAAGATATTTATCTCAATCCGGCCAATTCAATACTCAATTTAGCTTTTTCTTTACCAATTCGCCAACGCTCGGCTCAATCTAGCCAAAAACAACTTGAATACATCAAACAATGCAAGAGAAAATAATTTCAATTAACAAAACTATGATTCTTATACAATTTACAAAAAGTCAATAAAAGTCAACTCCCCAAATCCGCACCTCGAAACCCGACAAAATTTACAAAAACTGAATACCCATTTAAATACGATTTCACCCATATAAAAATTATCTAATTCCAATACCATTAGGTCCCTCAAATCATCATTTTACAGTTTTGAAAGATTTCATAATTTTTGCCTAATTTTCCTTTAGATTCTCATGAATTTGATGTTAAATCTAAGATATAATCACAAAATATAGTTGGAGATTGATTAGAGCCACTTACCCAATGATTTGGTATGGAAATCTTCTCTCAAAATCGCCTACTCTCGGACCTAGGGTTCAAAGAATATGAAAAAAGAGCAAAAACTTGGAATACTTAGCTTTTTAGCATGTTGTTCGCAAATGTGAACTCGTAAAAGCGAAGAAAGCTTCACAAATGCGAGCCTGGAACAACACTGTCTTATCGCAAATGCGATAGGGAGTTCGCAAATACGAACTCAACAGGCCTCGCAAAAGCGGCAAAAATCCTCACAAATGTGAGTCCTTTCCTCAGCAGCCCAGCTTCACAAATGCGAAGCTGCTTCGCAATTGCGATAGTCGTATTTGAGACACAAACATCGAAATGCGATGATACCAGAACCAGAACACACAAAGATTGAAAAAATACTCTAAAGCTAATCCTAAACTCACCCGAGCCCCCTCCCACAGGTCTGAACACATAACATGAACTTGTTCGCACGGTCGGAACATCGAAATAACCTCTAGAACATCCCTGTGTTCTTTGGCTACCAGATCGGGCTTCCTTGTGTATATTTCCTTCGGGGGTCCATGCCTAGATCTGCATCCAGAGCAATGTGCGAACTAAAATCAACTGCTCCCACATTTGGCACTTCCCCTGGGTTTATCGGTGGTACACCAACCCTATATTGATGTTTCCTCCAAGACCTTCATTGTCATAAATCTGTGCATTTTGTGAGCTAGACATGTTTCATCTTGAGAATCAAAAACCCTTGACAAGAAAAAATGTAAAAACAACACGTGTAATGAGACTCAGTAAATAAATAATCATTATTATCTTTAGCCCCCACGGTGGGCGCCAAACTGTTTACCTCGAAAATACAAGTAACAATTAAATTTAATTTGTGATTTTAAAGATATGTGATTTAGTTCAATATCAATTAATAATCAAAAAGTATGAAGTAGAAATGAAAGAGACAAGTGAATCAAACCAATGTCACTCAGCAGCAGTGACCTCGAGCTTAGTGACCTCGAGGTAGGTTTAGAACAATAAGAACAATTAAGTAATTAAAGTAAAGTAAGAACAGTAGAGCTAAAGGACAATGCTGATGAACAGTAGGCGAAAAAGGTAGAGAGTATATTCTTTTTTCAATGATAAGATGGTGTTACAAATTATTGGGGTCCCCTTTTTATAATAGGGGAATCCCTAAACAAGGTATATTTCTATTTATAGTAACGAATATTCTTGATACAGCTGTCAAACCGCCTAGTGCGGAATCGTACAATCCTATTCCGGGATTTGTGCCATGATCCTAGGGACGTAGCAGGAATCTAGCTCATTCTGTTAGAGATTCATAACGATACTATTTTGGGGTCAAGCATACTCAGCCCTGGCACTCCTCGTACTCCCATATCTCGAGCATTGCGCTCTGTCTTCGAGCTCAAATCTAGTCCACCAGGCTCAAACTCGACCTTTCCCGGACTTGGGCCCGGGATGGACCTTCGAGCCTATAAATCGGAGGCCTCTGATTTTGACCGTATACACGTTGATATTGGTGGTATTGAGAATTTTAAATATTGATGAGTTTTCAGTATTTTATGTTTTGATGATCTAACAAACTTGTCATGAAGAACCAGATAGAGCACCTGGCGCACAGGACATACATTTCATGTAAACTAATCTAAGCCTGAAAATCAGCAAAGGGAGAAACACAACAGGGAACTGATGATCTAGCTCTTTAGGGTTCTCCGATATAAGCAAGCCAGTGACTGTATGCAATCAAGATAAAGAGGAACACAATAGGGACCTGCAGCTTCAGAGTTCTCTGACAAAAAGTACAAGTCAAGTACACAGTTGCAACGTGACAAAAGAAAGTGACCATCTGGCAACTGTTACAGAAGAGGGACACAACTAGGACCTGGTATGTCGGTATATCCTGACAGGAAGTACAAATCCCATTATCCAGCTGGAATGCAACTGCTTAGAAGTGGATGTGCAGACTGTGCAGCAGTCACTTCTCTCTAGGAAGAAGTACACCAAAAGTTGACATCACTATCCATTGTGATATCTTTTGTGATAAAATAACCTGGTGCAAGACACACTTTTTTGTGCATTCAGTGATATTTTCTCAAGCATAGCAAAGTTCATCTAGCATTGAAGTCACTGTGTATGTCAAGAACAAGAAGACAACTTCACTAAGGATCAGCTTCTAATCGAGTCTTATGAATGTCCATAGTTAAGTTGTAATCTTGTTAATTGTTCTACATTGTAATTCCTAGTTTGCTTTCTTAGAAGCGCTGTATTAGGAACAAACCAAATTCGTAAACTGTATAGTTTATGTTATGACTAGGAATAGTCATAAGTTAAATCCTCTGTAACTAGGAGAGTTATAGAGTGGCTTGTGGTAGTGTATCACAAGTTAATTTGAAGTCTTTGCAATAGGGTTTTTGCAAAGTGGATTGCAATAGATAGATTACAAGTTATTTGAGTTTAAAGCCTACAGGTGTAGGTCGTGGTTTTTTTATCCCCTTGTGTGGGATTTTTCCACGTAGAAAATCTCTTGCTTTCTTTACATTCAGTTGTTACTGCATTCTACGTATCAGTCTCATAGAGGACCAGGTACTCTATAGTTTGGTGGACTCATATAAGTCAACAATTGGTATTAGAGCAGGTTTCTCCTATCAGGCTAACACCTAGGAGGAATCCTCAATGGCTGATCCACCAAGCTTTGAAGAAGGACAATTAACCTATAGACCTCCCAGATTCAATGGACAATACTACGGCTGGTGGAAGACCAGGATGCATGATTTCATTATGGTAGAAGATTCAGAGCTGTGGGACATTATATGTGATGGTCCACATGTTCCCATGAAGAATATTTAAGAAACAGGGCAAATGGTGCCGAAAGGAAGAAGATAGTACAACGACATTGACAGAAAAGCTGTAGAAAAGAACTATTGTGCCAAGAAAATCTTGATGTGTGGCATAGGACCTGATGAGTACAACAGAGTCTCAGCTTGTGAAATTGCCAATGAAATATGGGAGGCGTTTCAAACCACTCATGAAGGAACCACTCAGGTCAAACAATCTAAAATTGACATGCTTACCACAGAATATGAACTCTTTAGGATAAAGGATGTTGAATCTATAAAATATATGCACACTAGATTCACCTCCATCATAAATGAGCTTCATTCACTTGGAGATGTCATTCCCAGAAATAAGCTCGAAAGGACAATCCTCAGTGTCCTACCTGGGTCTTGGGAAAGTAAGGTAAATGCCATCATGGAAGCTAAAGATCTACAGACTCTGACCATGGATGAGTTGATTGGTAATCTGAAAACTTACAAGATGAAAAGAAAGAAAGACAGTGAAAGAAGAGAGCCTAAGAAGGAAAAGAACTTGGTGCTTAAAGCTGAATAAAGTGATTCAAGTGATGAAGATAGTGACATGGCCTACCTTACTAAGAGATTTCAAAAATTGGTTCGAAGAAATAGTGGCATACCAAAGTGGGGCGACTCAAGCAAAACAAGGAACAATGATCTCTGTCATGGATGTGGAAAGTCAGGGCATTTCATCAAAGATTGCCCATTTGCGAAACAGGAGCAGCACAAGCACAATCCTGACAAAGCAGGAAAAAGGAACCTGATTCCAGAGAAAAGATTCAATCAAAAAAGTGCTGCAGACAATATCGTTAAGCAGGCCCTTGTTGCTTGAGGAGACTCCTCAATGAATCCGAAAGGGAATCAGATGCAGAAAACAGTTCCCTGTTGGCAGTGGAAGCTAAAGCAACGAAGTATGACTCACTGTTCGCACTGATGGCTCAGTCAGATGATGATGATGAAGAAAATGAAGACGATGAGGTAAGCTTCCGGGATGTTCAGAGAAATCTGAAATCCTATTCTTCCAAGAAGCTAAGGTCTTTATCAAATATCTTAATTGATTCCTATTATAGCCTTATAAACGATAAGGAGACCCTCAAAATAGAACTAGGAGAGGCAGAACAATCTAGAGATGATCTAGTGGTATGTGTAGTAGACCGAGATGAGACCATGACTTATCTTGAAATAGATAAGGAGGCCCTGAATGAAAGAATAACCCATATGGAAAATGAGATAGATGACCTGATTGTAGTATTTGTTGATCTAAAAGAAACAATAGAAGGCCTTAACAATGAGAAACACGCCTTAGAATAAAAAGTCGCATCTACGGAAGAGGAAAGGGATGACCTGTTAGCAATATGCGCTGATCTAGAGGAAACCATTGAGGGACTCAATATAGAATATATGAATGTAAGTTTTGGGAAAGGGAAGGAAGCAGCCAGTGAGTTGCACATCTTGCTGGAAAATGAGTTAACTATTGTAAAAACTAGTCTCTACAGTGAACTCGAGAGAAATAAGCAACTCCAAGATGAGTTGGAGAAAGTAAAAAAAAGATCTTGAAAAATCCTTGAAGTGGACCTGGTCCTCAGATGTTGTTACTTCCATGTATCTCAACAATAATGGGAACAAGCAGGGCATCGGGTTTCAAAGGGAGAAAACTCCCTACAACCCACACAGCTAGTATGTCATTATACTTGATAACTAGCTATGTACCCACTGCGGAAACAATGGGCATTTTAAAGAAAATTGTCAGGCCAGGGTTCAGTCTTTTCAGAAGAACAAAGCATTTACTGATAGAATGACTACTAGCAAAGGACCTGGTACCACTCGCAAAAAGCGGATGCTGCCTACGTGGACTAGGAAATCTCTCATTCATCCTTTTTATAATAACAAGGGACCAAAACTAGTTTGGGTTCCTAAATCTAACTCTTGATGTGCATGTGCAGGGAGCAGTGAGAAGAAGCAGACTGCGATAGACTATGGATAGTGAATGCCTAAAGCACGCAGCAGGAAATATCATGAAATGCTTCTCACTGTGAGTCCTGCGGGAAGGGAATGTATCCTTGAGAAGAAAGTAAAAGGTACATTCTCTGTGAATAAAAAGGCAGAAAGCTTCCCGTGGAACTCGAATAGGAAAAGATGGAACTGGAAAATGATGCATGGATAGTGCTCATCGCCTATGGAATCACAAAAAAAATGGGAAAAAGGAATGAACACTGCTCTCTACTTGAGAACAAGTGTCGAACCAGGTCCTTCCTAAATCAAAACTCGCCAGGAAAGCACAATGTAAACAGACAAGTGAACGAATACTTCTGGGGAACAACCCACAAAACAAGGTCAAAATCTCTCCAACAAAGGAAGCACTAAATGGCAGGAGATGCTCATGGGTATTTCACAAGACACCCTCCCTTGTCAAGAAAGAAACCGTGAGGATTAATATGATGAACCAATCATGTCTCTAGGAAATATTAGAGGCTTCAGATCAGGAGGATGATAAAGTGAGCAAAATGAAGGAGACTGTCAAAAGACAACCCAACATCATTCTCCGTGTCTCACAAAGAACCCGATACGTTACTTCCTGCCAATGAAGTTGAAGGAAGAAGTAAAGATGCAGCTCATGGCACTACCCAAACAGCAGAACACATAGTATGGGAAATCAAATTAACCTCCATATTTCTCTCCTCAACCAACTTCTGTCTCAAATTGGAAAACCAAAGTGCACCTGTGATGATTCATGCCTCATCTTCTGGGAGACAAGGAAGCAAAACGAAATGACCTTATCAACAATTGGAGAAAAAAATTTGAAGGGTGAGATCCTCCTATGAGGATCAATATGAAGGAAGGATTGATCGGTGGAAAACACTGCAGAATCGAACACCAAACTCCAGATATCGGCATCAAAGCCTCAAGAAGTGAACATTCCGGAGAAATCAAGGAGAAGATGGAGTCACAGGAATCCAATAAAGAACCTGATCTTCAATTTGCTGGTTGTGTAAGAGACCATCAGGTAAATGTAGCTAAAGTGTTTTCTGACCAAGCCCAACTCACATTAATACCGTTGAAGGTAAACACGCTTGATGATCATAGAAGTTAAAGGTATGGCTATAAACTGCGAAAGGGGAGCTGCTAAAACCTTGTTCAAAAGATTGATCTGACATCAGGTTCTTGTATTTCAGGTTAGTAGTAATGTGATTATTATGCATGCCCTCTTAAAATTAAAAAAAAAAATTTTAACAAAATTAATTCAAATGCCACATCATTTGACTTTTCAGCATTTGCGTGTCATGTCTTGTCTTTCAAATCCTTCATCCTCTTTGCACGGTAACACGTTCCCACAAACCTACCGACGTTTTTAAAACTATTCAAAACATGTTTCGCTCACTACTCATCATTATCCCTTCTTCCAATAAAACCTTCTTTTTCTCTTAAGTCAAGTCATGAACCTTCATCTATTCTGTACAGCTGGGATCTTCTCTTCGTCTCTCTCTATACTCATCTATCAAGTATTCATCTGATGACGATCAAAAAATAATCTTACTCTCCCACCATTGACATCGCTCCCACTTCGTCATTATTCTTGAAATCATCCCCAGAGCGTCATTATTTCACACCCTCTATCACCTTGCCAACTCCTGGTTCCTCCTTCACTCCCACAGTTTTCCATTCCTGATAAACCTTGTTTACCACTATTTTGAGAATTCTATGTCTAGTAAATCCTGCGATCTCATCAAAGATCACAAAGGAGGTTGTACTCCTTAAGTATCAGAAATCCCTAAGGATGACCTGACCAGTATTTGAATACCTCCATGTTGGACTCAGTGACTCTCAAGGAGTCACCAGAAAAGGAAGCAGCTCATAACATCATGGCTATAGCTGCTGAGAGTGTGATTAATGAATGAGCATATCTCTCATCTGAGTACCAGGGTGAAGAAATTCCATTCCTAGGAGATGTAAGAACTATAACACTCCTCGAGTCATTGCCTCATGAGATATTCTCAGAAAAACCTTCTGAAGAACCTGATTCTCTTCCACACAAACCCACTCCTGCACCTTCCGCTCAGTCCAGGCTATTAGAGTCTTTCTCCAAATCACTCGCTATCAGGTCACTACATCAAGAGAGTTCCGAGTCCTCATTTCAGAAAAATAAGAGGAGTGTCAAGACAAGGAAAAAGAGGAAAATGAATCCAAAGTATTTCATCAAAAGAGTGTCAGTAAACCAAGTAGATCAAGATGCTTCCAAGGAATTTGGTTCCTCAGTGCAAAAATCTATGACAACTCAACAGTCTATGAATAAGGTCATCGATGAAACTGTTGAGAAACAGAAAGGGTCATCTGTGAGGTACAATAGCAAGTTTAAACGGAGTCTAACTGAGCTAGTTTTGTCTGAGGATAATACTGTGGGAATGGCAAGTTGGAAAGAAAAGTCTGATGAAGGGTCTGGCAAACAAAAGGAGGAAACTGTTAAGGAACCTGGTACAATAAAGTCTACTACCCGTGATAGTGGCCTTTGAAAGTAGAGATTAAGAACTCAAAAAGTGTTATGGAGTCGTACATTTGATCCAGCAATTTCAGAGATGACAGGGATAAGACAAATTTTGGAGATTGTGGAATTTCTACAATGGGAACACTTGTTTGAAGAGAGAATGCCTCTGGTGTACGAAGATGCAGTACAAACTTTTTATGCATATCTTTTCACTGTTGAGGGAGATCACATTTATGCGCTTGTAAATGGAGTAAACATTGTACTCGACACTTCGACGTTGGGAAAGATTCTCAGAATTCCGTGTGAAGGTATGTTCTCAGTTAAGGGTATCTGTGGAGTAAACTTTCGGTGAGACATCATGAAAGAACAAGGTATTCAATAGGGAGAACATGTGCATAAGAAGGTTTTGCTTCCTAAGTACCATCTTCTCTTTGAACTGGTCAATAAGGTGCTCTTACCCCGCTCTGAGAGGCGCTCTACTGCCACAAGATCAGACATGGGGCTGATGGAAGCACTCGATGAGTTTTTCCAAATCAATCTGCCTGCAATCATGATAGACCATATGCAGAAGGTGGAAAATTTCAAGGGTGGAAATCATGGGTTACCTTATGGATTTCTCCTCACTCAGGTGTTTAGATTCTATAAGGTCCCCTTGAGGAATCCTAGAGTAGGCACACGCAAGCAGACCTTCTCTAAGACAACTCTAGAAGAAAGTGAATGTATTGAAAAGGTTGGTGGAAGCATCTCGACCATCTCTCAGCTAATCAATGCTCAAAATATAGCCTCTGAAGAGATAAGAAGGCTGAGGGCTCAAAATGCCATACTGGAAACTCAGCTCAATCAAGCAGTTAACGGATCTGATTCTGTATGTGAGGAGATTACATGACTGACAAAGGAAAATGAGAGAATTCGGGCTCAATTATTTGAATAACAATTGTCCGTAAATTCTAGACTGGACCTGTTTCTCAAAACCATGGCTCTCTCTTCTTCCAAGCCTTCTTCCTTTAGTACCCCCTAGGATCTTCCTTTTGTCAAGCTACTTTTGCTCCAATCTTCTGTGGCTGTTGTTTTACTTTTGTTTGCATGTTTTTGTTGTGATGGCATGTTATACTTAATGATTACTGCTCCTGAATTACTCAGTCCAATGTAAACATTAATGAAACATCTTCCTTTTTATTGCTTGTACAATCCTATGTTCCTTTGGCTTCTCTTTTCTGTCATGTGTGCATATATGTGGCATGCGCTAGCTGTATTAGACTTTTATATGCTTATTATCTGTTGTTTCTCTTCTTTATTTCTATTTTTTTTAATGATGCCAAAAGGGGGAAGAAAGCTTAGATTAAGGGGGAACTTAAGTGAACTTCAGTGTGATGGAGTTCTTAGATGGAGATATTAGATTAAGGAGGGGAAACTTAAGTGAACTTCAGTGTGATGGAGTTCTTAGATGGAGATCTTAGATTAAGGGGGAACTTAAGTGAACTTTAGTGTGATTGAGTTCTTAGATGGAGATCTTAGATTAAGGGGGAACTACTGGCATCTCATCTGGTTATTTTTGCTCTAAACAAATAGTGTCCATGCCTAAGTTTGTCATCATCAAAAAGGGGGAAATTGATGGGTTTTCAGTATTTTATGTTTGACAATCTAACAAACTTTTCATGAAGAAACAGATACAGCACCTGGCGCACAGGACATGCATTTCATGTAAACTAATCTAAGCCTGAAAATCAGCAAAGGGAGAAACACAACAGGGACCTGATGATTTGGCTCTTTATGGTTCTCCGACATAAGCAATTCAGTGACTGTACGTGATCAAGATAAATAGGAACACAACAGGGACATGTTGCTTCAGGGTTATCTGACAAAAAGTACAAGTCAAGTACACAGCTGGAACGTGACAAAAGAAAGTGACCATCTGACAACTGTTACAGAAGAGGAACACAACTAGGACCTAGTCTGTCGGTATGTCCTGACAGGAAGTACAAAGCCCACTATCCAGCTGGAATGCAACTGCTCAAAAGTGGATGTGCAGACTGTGCAGCAGTCACTTCTTTCTGGGAAGAAGTACACCAAGAATTGACATCACTATCCATTGTGATATCTTTTGTGATAAAACAACCTAGTGCAAGACACACTTTGTTTGTGCATTCAGTGATATTCTCTCAAGCATAACAAAGTTAATCTGGCATTGAGGTCACTGTATGTGTCAAGAACAAGAAGACAACTCCACTAAGGATCAGCTTCTAATCGAGTCTTATGAATGTCCATAGTTGATTTGTAATCTTGTTAATTGTTTTACATTGTAATTCCTAGTTTGTTTTCTTAGAAGCGATGTATTAGGAACAAACCAACTTCGCAAACTTTAGAGTTTATGTTGTGACTAGGAATAGTCATAAGTTAAATCTTCTGTAACTAAGAGAGTTATAGAGTGGCTTGTGGTGGTGCATCACAAGTTAGTTTGAAGTCTTTGCAATAGGGTGTTTGCAAAGTGGCTTGTAATAGGTAGATTACAAGTTAGTTGAGTTTAAAGCCTACAGGTATGGGTCGTGATTTTTTTATCCCCCTGTGTGGGATTTTTTCATGTAGAAAATCTCTGGCCTTCTTTACATTCAGTTGTTACTGCATTCTACGTATCAGTCTCATAGAGGACCAGGTAATCTATAGTTTGGTGGACTCATATAAGTCAACAAATATTTTAGGGAATTAAAAAACACAAAAGAAGAGACACGTAAAACCATTTCTCTCTAAGGTGAAAATTTACTGTCACGACCCGGATTTCCCACCATCGGGAGGCGTGATGGTGCCTACTATCGGAGCTAGGCAAGCCAAACATTTTAAACATTCCCTGATAACACCTCAACAATATAAATAAAATGAGTCATTTAAATAAAAGCGAAAGTCTTAAAAGTATAAATAGCTGAACACCAAAAAAATGTGGAAGTCTCAATACAACTCTACCCAGATCCGGTGTCACTAACTCACGAACTACTAAAGAGTGCTAAAAATAAGTCTGAATATATGTACATCAATGTTTGTCTCGGTACAAGGAAAACAAACTAAAAGCATAGAAGGGGCTCCAGCCTGCGGACGCCAGCTAGGCTACCTCAAAAGTCCCTGGACTGAAGTCAGCTCCCAATCAACTACTGCTGTGGTCCAAAAGCTGCTCCGGCACCGTGATCTGTGCAAAAGAGCACAGAAGTGTAGCATCAGCACAACCGACCCCATGTGCTGGTAAGTGCCTGGCCTAACCTCGGCGAAGTAGTGACGAGGCTAGACAGGACTATCAAACCAACATGTGCAGTTCAATACATATATATGCAATAAAAGGAGAGAACACAGAAATTAAATAGTTAAGAGGGAGGGGAGCATACTATGGGGGAGTACAGTCAGTATATAAAGTCAGCAATTTAAGCAAGAAAACGTCCAATAACAATAATTAATGAGGCAGGAAAATTAACAGTTGCACGGCATCAACCTTCATGCTTTTACCATCATTCTCACCAAAAGCAATCAAATAAAGTGCACGACATCAACCTTCGTGTTGTCTCTCACATAACTCTCATATCATGGCATGGAATAACCCTTCGTGCAATTATAATCAAATCGGGGCACGGAATGTTCCTTCGTGCATAAATAATCAAAACATGGCACAGAATGACCCTTCGTGCAAATATAATCAAAACATGGCACGGAATGACCCTTCGTGCAAATATAATCAAAACATGGCACGGAATGACCCTTCGTGCAAATATAATCTAAACATGGCACGGAATGACCCTTCGTGCAAATATAATCAAAACATGGCACGGAATGACCCTTCGTGCAAATATAATCAAAACATGGCACGGAATGACCCTTCGTGCATTATCACTCTTCCTCACCCAAACAGTAATCACAACCAAACGGGGCGAGGGGATAGACAAATAATAAGAAACGTCCCGGCAAGGGAAAAACACAATTAAACAGCTAAATCCCGGCAAGGGAGCAACAACAATAACCTTCACATCCCGGCAAGGGAGATAATCAATATACTCAAACCATCCCGGCAAGGGATTAATCATATCTCTTTCTGTTTCCTTCATTTCTTACTCAATAGTCTTTTTATTGTTCGAGCCAACGCTCCAAAGAATTTACAATTCATAATTAATCCTCATACTCTTCACATTACATAGAATTCATCAATTAACATGGAAGAGTCATAACAATATCAGAATAAGTACAAACAAGGACCCACAGTCATGCTAGACACCGGTGTATAGATACTCGTCACCATGCCTATACACCGTACTCAACATTTAGCAATTAGCAAACAACACTTTAATCCTATTCCCTCAAGCCAAAGTTAGATCAAACACTTACCTCAAATGCTCCAAAGTCAACTCAAGCCTCTAGTATAGCTTTACCCCTCAAATTTGGCAGCTAAACAAAATAAACCCAATGCCTAAATATGAATTTCTAAGCTTTCTTCCCAAAAATTCCAAAATCGACCCCGGGCCCGCTCGGTCAAAACCCGAGGTTCGAACCAATTCCATGTCACACATTCCCTCACGAGCCCGAATATACAATTTATTTTCAAATTTGACCCCAAAACGAGGTCTAAATCAAAGAAAATTGCAAAACCCTAACTCTACCCTTTTCCCCCAATTTCAACCCTAGGTTATATGATTTAGGCTTAGAAACTTACTAATTAATGAAGGAAAAATGAAGGAAATGAGTGGGGAATTACTTACCCAAGTGGTCTTGAAGAATGGGGGCTTCAATGGCTTCCTAAAACTTGGGAGAGAAGAGAGCTCGTGAAAATTTTGAAAGGGCATTGCGATCTCATAGAGGAAGGGTTATTGGTCACTGCGATCGCGAGCCATGGAATACGATCGCATAGAGGGTCAAAGTGGGGCTGGGCCTTTTGTGAATTGCGATCGCAGAAGGGGGTGTGCGATCGCATAGAATGGGTTTGTAAAGGTATGCGATCGCATGGCCTATAACGCGATCGCATAGAACAAAGCTGGGCGACTCCAAATTAACTCTACGCGATCGCAGAGTCCAAATCAAAATCAATGAATAAACCCTCAAATCATCATTATTTCATTCTAACTTCATAAACTTCAAATTTTAGATATTTAGGCCCGAAACACGTCAAATGACATCCGATCTCGACCAAATTTCACATAAGACGCTTAAACCATATATAAGACTTGTACCGGGTGTCGGAACCAAAATACGAGCCCGATACCACAGTCTTTTAATTAATTTTTATTTCCATTTTCCTTAATAATTTTAGAAAAACAATTTCACAGAAAAATTCTTTTCTTGGGCTCTAGACCTCGGAATTCGACTCCGGGCACATGCCCGAGTCCCATATTTTTTTACGGACCCTCCGGGACCGTCAAATCACAAGTCCGGGTCCGTTTACCAAAAATGTTGACCGAAGTCAACTTTAATCATTTTAAAGCCACATTTTGAAATTTTTCACTGAATTTAACATATAATCTTTCCGACTACGCGCCCGGATTGCTCACGTAAATCGAGGCAAGTAAAAATGAGATTTTCAAGGCCTCGAAAGTGCGAAATAAAAGAGAAAATAGGTGATGACCCTCTGGGTCGTCACATTCTCCACCTCTAAAACAACCGTTCATCCTCGAACGGACAAAAGAAATAATTACCTTAGTCGGGAAATAGATGAGGATAATGGCTCCGCATATCAGACTTGGACTCCCAGGTCGATGCCTCAGGAGCCTGACCTCTCCACTAGACACGCACTGAAGGAAAATTCTTCGACCTCAACTGTCGAACCTGCCGGTCTAGAATAGCTACCGGCTCCTCCTCGTAAGAAAGATCCTTGTCCAACTGGGCAATGCTGAAATCTAACACGTGGGATGGATCGCTGTGATACCTCCGAAGCATGGACACATGAAACACTGGATGCACGGCTAACAAGCTGGGCGGCAAGGCCAACCTGTAAGCCACCTCTCCCACACAATCGAGAATCTCAAATGGGTCGATAAATCTAGGGCTAAGCTTGCCCTTCTTCCCAAATCTCATCACGCCCTTCATAGGCGACACTCAGAGCAAGACCCGCTCACCAACCATCAAAGCTACATCTCAAACCTTACGATCCGCATAACTCTTTTGCCGCGACTGAGCCGAACGAAGCTTGTCCTGAATGATCTTGACCTTATCCAAGGCCTCCTGAACTAAATCTGTACCCAATAACCGAGCCTCTCCCGGCTCAAACCATCTGACTGGAGACTGACATCGCCTACCATACAATGCCTCATATGGAGCCATCTGAATGCTGGACTGGTAGCTATTGTTGTAGGCGAACTTTGCTAAAGGAAAATACTAGTCCCACGAGCCTCCAAAATCAATGACACAGGCTCGGAGCATATCCTCCAATATCTTAATAGTCCTCTCGGACTGGCCGTCCGTCTGAGGATGGAACGCTGTGCTCAACTGAACCTGGGTGCCCAACTCCTGCTGAACTACTCTCCAGAAGCGCGAGGTAAACTGCATACCCCGTTCCGAAATGATAGATGCCGGCACCCCATGAAGGCGAACAATCTCTACGGATGTAGATCTCAGCTAACCTCTCCAATGAATAAGTGGCTGCAACAGGAATAAAATGCGCTGACTTGGTTAGCCTATCAACAATGACCCAAATAGCATCGAACTTCTTCCGAGTCATCGGAAGTCCAATAACGAAATCCATGGTAATCCTCTCCCACTTCCACTCGGAAAGCTCAATCCTCTAAAACAAACCGCCAGGCCTCTGATGCTCATACTTAACTTGCTGACAGTTCAAACATCGAGCCAAATATGCAACAATATCTTTCTTCATCCTACGCCACCAATAATGCTGCCGCAAGTCCTGATACATCTTCGCGGCGCCCGGGTGAATAGAATACCGAGAACTATGGGCCTCCGCTAAGATCAATTCTCGAATCCCATCAAAATTGGGCACACAAACTCGCCCCTGCAATCTCAAAACACCATCATCGTCTTAGGTCACCTTCGTGGCACCTCCACGCTGCACCGTGTCTCTCAGGACACATAAATAGGGATCATCAAACTGCCGATCACAGATACGCTCCAATAATGAAGAACGAGCGACCGTGCAACCTAACACTCTACTAGGCTCAAAAATGTCCAACCTCACAAACCGATTGGCCAAGGCCTGAATATCCAAAGCAAGCAGTCTCTGGCTGACCGGAATATAAGCAAGACTACCAATGCTGGCGGACTTCCTACTCAATGCATCGGCCACCACATTGGGTGATACAAAATAGTAACATCATAATCCTTTAATATCTCCAACCACCTTCTCTGCCTCAAGTTCAACTCCTTCTACTTGAACAAGTACTGCAGACTCTTGTGATCAATGTACACCTCACACATCACACCATATAGGTAATGCCTCCAAATCTTCAAAGCATGAACAATGGATGCCAACTCTAGATCATGAACCGGATAATTCTTCTCGTGGATCTTCAACTGCCTCGAAGCATAAGCAATGACTCGAGGAAGCATCACCATAAACTGTATAAGGCCCTGAGCCTGTGGGCAAAACCAATATCGGTGCCGTAGTCAGAGCTTTCTTGAGATTCTGAAAGCTCGCCTCACACTCATCTGACCATCTGAACTGGGCACCCTTCTGGGTCAATCTAGTCATCGGGGCTGCTATGGATGAAAATCCCTCCACGAACTGACGGTAATAACCTGTTAACCCCAATAAACTCCGAATCTCAGTAGCTGAAGCTGGTCGAGGCTAGTTCTTGACTGCCTCAATCTTCTTCAGGTCCACCTGAATACCCTCTGCTGATACGACATGACCCATAAATGCAACCGAACTCAACCAGAACTCGCACTTTAAGAACTTAGCATATAACTAACTATCCTTCAGAGTTTGAAGAACCACTCTGAGGTGCTGCTCGTGCTCCTCCTAGCTGCGGGAGTACATCAGAATATCATCAATAAAGACTATCACGAACAGGTCCAAGTAAGGTATGAACACTCGGTTCATCAACTCCATAAATGCTACTAGGCATTGGTCAACCCAAATGACATGACCAAAAACTCATAATGCCCATACCAAATTCGGAACGCTATCTTAGGGACATCAGACGCCCTAATCCTCGGCTGATGGTAGCCAGATCTCAAGTCTATCTTTGAAAACACCCTTGACCCTGAAGTTGGTCAAACAAATCATCAATCCTCGGCAGTGGATACTTGTTCTTTATCGTCACTTTGTTCAATTGCCGGTAATCAATGCACATCCTCATCGATCCATCCTTTTTCTTCACAAATAACACTGGCGCACCCCAAGGAGAAACAATAGGCCTGATAAAACCCTTCTCTAGCAAATCTTGCAACTGGTCCTTTAACTCCTTCAACTCTGGCGGGGCCATGCGATACGGTAGAATAGAAATGGGCTGCGTGCTTGGGGCCAGATCAATACAGAAATCAATATCCCTATCGGGTGGCATACCCGGCAGGTCTGAAGGGAAAACCTCAGGGAACTCCCGAACAATAGGAACAGAATCAATAGAAGGAACCTCTGTGCTGGAATCGCGAACATACGCCAGATAGGCTAAACACCCCTTCTCGACCATACGTCGAGCCTTCACTTATGAAATAACACTGCGGGTGGCATGCCTTGGGGTCCCTCTCCACTTAAATCGGGGCAAATCTAGCAAAGCCAAGGTCACGGTCTTGGCGTGACAATCCAAGATAGCATGATACCGGGACAACCAATCCATACCTAATATACGTCAAAGTCCACTATGTCTAAGAGTAATAAATCAACACGGGTCTGAAGACCCTCAAGCACTACCACACAGGAACGATAAACTCGGTCGACCACTATAGAATCACCCACCGGTGTAGATACATAAATAGGAATACCCAAAGCATTACTAGGAATAGACAGGTAGGGTGCAAAATAGGACGACACATATGAATACGTAGACCCAGGGTCAAATAGCACTGAAGCATCCCTGTCACAGACCAGAATAGTACCTGTAATACCCGCGTCTGAAGACTCAGCCTCTGGCCTGGCTGGCAAAGCATAACACCGGGGCTGGGCTCCATCTCCCTGAACCATGTCTCTAGGATAATCGGCTACTGGTTGAACCCTACCTCTGGCGGTCCGAGCTCCACCTCTACGGTCTCTACCTCCACCTCTATGATCCCTACCCTCGCCTCTAGCTGGCAGGGCAAGTTGTGGATCACCTGGCGCCTGAATCATGGGGCGAGGACCCTACTGCTGAGAACTACCCGAGGCTCGAGGGAAAAATCTGACAATGTGACTCGAGTCACCACAACCATAACAAGCCCTCGGCTACTAAGACTGCTGGCCCTGTCGACCTGAATGTCCTCCCCGAAAACTCTAAAGTGGCAGTGCACTGATGGGCTGCTAATCAGAATAATGTTGTTGAGAACCACCACCGCCTGGAGTACTATGAGAGACCTGGAGTGCTGACTAAAAGGGCCTCGGTGAATGGCATCTACCATAAGAATCCCTAACTCCGAGGTACCACTGAACCTACCAGAATGACGAGGCCTCTTATCCGACACATGATCACCTCCCCGTGCAAGAGCCATCTCAACTCTGCAGGCCGCATTAGCCGCTTCCTAAAAAGAAATCTCACTACCTGCTCCCACAGCCATCTGGAGACGGATCGGCTGAATCAATCCATCAATAAACCTCCGCACCCACTCTCGCTCTGTGGGGAGTATAACAATAGCATGGAGTGCCTAATCAATGAACCGAGTCTTATACTACGTGACTGTCATAGAGCCCTGCTGGAGGCACTCGAACTACCTACAAAGTGCCTCTCGCTGAGTAACTGGGAGAAACTTCTCCAAAAACAACTCTGCAAACTGATCCCATGTCAATGATGGCGACCCTGCTGGTCTGGAAAAACAATAGTCCCTCCACCAAGTCTTGGCAGATCGTGCAAGTCGGAAGGTGGCGAAGTTGACCCCATTGGTCTCCACAATACCCATAGTCCGAAGGATCTCATGGCAGCTAAATAAGAAATCCTGTGGATTCTCTAAAGAAGTACCGCTGAATGTGGTGGTGAAGAGCTTGGAGAACCTATCAAGTCTCCACAAAGCATCTGAAGACATAGCCGCTCCATCGCTGGCCTGGGTCACAATACCTGGCTGAGCTGCCACAGCTGGCTGAACCACTGGAACATGAGCCTGGGGAGCTACCTGCTCCGGAGTACATGTAGCAGGAGTCTGAACTCCTCCTCCAGCCTAAGAAGTGGCTAGTGCTACTGGAAGCAAACCCGCTCTAGTGACGCTCTCCATAATTCATGCCAGTCTGACTAAAGCATCCTGAAGATTTGGGTGGCCATGACCCCTCCTAGGACCTGAGCTGGGCCTACCGGAGCTGCTGGGGCCGGAACCTCCTCATCATAGTCAATATGAGGCTCCACCTCTGGGACTGCTGCCCGGGGCTGAGCTCTGCCCCTGCCTCGGCCTCTGGCATGGCCTCGGCCTCTGGCATGGCCTCGGCCTCTGCCCCTTGTAGGAACTGCTGCTGGGGGCTCGGGCTGCTGCGCGGTAGAAGAGGAAGCACGTGTTCTTGCCATCTGCGAAAGAACAGAATAGAAAGCAATCAGTATTTGAGAAACAGAATCGCACGACACGAAAGCTTGGGAGAGAAGCTCGTGAAAATTTTGAAATAAACCCGAATGTACTATTTCTGAAACTTTAAAAAAAATCACTGGGCGAAATTGCTCTATGTGATCGCGGAAAGGGCATTGCGATCGCATAGAGGAAGGGTTATTGGTCACTGCGATCGCGAGCCATGGAATACGATCGCATAGAGGGCCAAAGTGGGGCTGGGCCTTTTGTGAATTGCGATCGCAGAAGGGGGGTGTGATCGCATAGAATGGGTTTGCAAAGGTATGCGATCGCATGGCCTATAACGCGATCGCATAGAACAAAGCTGGGCGACTCCAAATTAATTCTACGCGATCGCAGACATGCCTATGCGATTGCATAGAAGAAAAAGACTGGGCACTGACTGCAGAAATTCTGCAACATTTCCTAAGGCCAAAAACACCCCGAACCACCTCTGAATTACTCCCGAGCCCTCGGGGCTCCTAACCAAACACACACACTAGCTCAACAACCTCATACAGACTTAACCGAGCGATCAAATCGCCATAACAACATCAAAATCAATGAATCAACCCCTAAAATCATCATTCTTTCATTCTAACTTTATAAACTTCAAATTTTAGATATTTAGGTCCGAAACACGTCAAATGACGTCCGATTTCGATCAAATTTCACAGAAGGCGCTTAAACCATATATAAGACTTGTACCAGGCGTCGGAACCAAAATACGAGCCCGATACCACAGTCTTTTAATCAATTTTTATTTCCATTTTCCTTAATAATTTCAAAAAATAATTTCACAAAAAAATTCTTTTCTCGGGCTCTAGACCTCGGAATTCGACTCCGTGCACATGCCCGAGTCCCATATTTTTCTACAGACCCTCCGAGACCGTCAAATCACGGGTCCGAGTCCGTTTACCAAAAATATTGACCGAAGTCAACTTTAATCATTTTAAAGCCACATTTTGAAATTTTTCACAGAATTTAACATATAATCTTTCCGGTTACGATCCCGGACTGCGCACGTAAATCAAGACAAGTAGAAATGAGGTTTTCAAGGCCTCGGAAGTGCGGAATAAAAGAGAAAACAGGTGATGACCCTCTGAGTCGTCACATTTACGTTTGTCTTGGTATATTTGAAACTTGAGTGAGAAGAAAGCTCAGTCCACTTGGAAGCTAAAGATGGTAATGCTCGTTGAACAATTTTGTGTTAACACTTAAACAAGAAGTAATGATCCTTGGCCATCAAATACTTGACAAAATAGAAAGGCAAACAAATGGGAATGCAAGAAACAAGATTTTAGAACAACAGTATTGACTAATCCAAAGTGCCACGCCGAGAGGTAGAAGTTACAATAGATGGCCAAAGAATATACTACGGAGTAGGGGTGGCAATTTGAGCCCAAACCACCAATCCAAACCACCAAATCCATTCAGAGATTAATGGGTTGGGCTACAAGCACTTTAGTTCATGGATCAATTTGGGCTGAGCCCAAGTTAACCCATTATTTTTTGAGAAAATTACCCTTTATAGCCTCTCAAAATTTTAATAGCCCATATTTTTACCCACTTACATAAAATTGCCTTTCGGCCCAATTTATTTGCAACTTGTAGCCATTATCTATTTCCAATGTATTTATCTTCCCAAGACAACATTTAATCCTAGCCTTTTTATCTTTCTTTCATTCTATCCAATGCATGCCCTTTTATCTTTCTTTCATTCTATTCAATGCACTGATTTTTTTTCTCATTACCATATTCATTCCTATGCTCTTTCTTTCTCTGTGTCTTCTTCATCTTCCTTTTATCTTTCTTTGGTTATTTTTTTTTCATTTTCCTTCCCTTCTCTATCTCCCATTTCAGATCTATATTTTTCTCTTTATTTTTTTTTACTTCTTCTTCTAATAATTTTGTTTTGTGAGTGAAGAATTTTTACTGTGAGTATCGATGGCGGGTCTGGATTTAATGGGTAGTATGTATATATATATATATATATACACGATATATTAAATATTTTATATACACATTGTATAAATTTTGTATATAAAGTGTATCCTCTATATTTTAGTGTATCCCTAATGTATCATAAGTGTATATTTATTGTACAATGATAGTCTGTTTTGTATATATTTTGTGTAGTGATAATTATAAAATGTATAAAAATTGTATATATACTATTATATCGTATAAATTTTGTATACAAAAGTGTATCCTCTATATTTTAGTTTATCCCGAATGTATCATTAGTGTATATTCATTGTATAATGACAGTCTGTTTTGTATATATTTTGTGTAGTGACAATCTATTGTATAGTGATAGTATATTGTGTATAAATTATATAGTGACAGTCTATTTTGTATTATTTTGTACAGTGACAGTCTATTTTTTATATTTTTTGTATCCCGGTCACTTTTATCTATCCAACGTGTATAGACTGTTGTATGATGTATAAAAGCATACATACATATATATATATATATATATATATATATATATATATACATAT
>MDKF010835113.1:0-20480 GCA_026770625.1 Nicotiana glauca
TACGCGCCTAAAGAGACTAGTGCGTTATTATTTTGGGGGAGGCCGTGAAATTCGCTAAACGGCTCATCCCGAAATTTAAGTATTTTTACATATATATATTTAATGAAGGCCCCGCAATTTGTGCATTTTATTTGGCGAGGCTCGTCTCGTTTATTTTAAAAGGATAATCCTAAAGTGACTACATTTTTCTATTTTTTGTTTGTCTTTAAAAATGAAAGAAGAAAAAAAATCCTAATTAAATTACATGCTTAAGAATTGTTATAATCGAGTTCCGAACACGGTTTGTTAAATCAGAAAATAGGTGCAATACGGGTAGTCCGTTTACCAAAGTGGGCCTAGGCCATCGCATATAGTGTTAAATGGGACCTGGGCCATCTTATTCCAATATTGTGCCTAGTTAATTTATTCTACACATGTTCACAGTTTCGCAAAGCTGAAATGTAAAAATGATGATATCTAATTAAACAAACTACTGCAAGTTATAAAAAAAAAATAATCAATTGGAATTGGGTAACTTAGAAGTCTAGTTTTAATCCTAAGTTCAAACCATTTGCATGCTGAAATTAGATCGCCCTAATAATTAGAGGTCCACTATCCGGATTATACTTGTCATGCATTTGAACGTATACTACCTAATAATTAAGCTAAAATAATAGAACATTATTGATTACATCACTATAAAAACTGTCCAGTTATACAAAATGGCCGAAATTTTCATAACAATAGTATATATAATGACTTAAGTACAATCAGTAAAAAAAAAGAAACTAAATCAAATTTATAACTTCAACTCTTCATATATATTCATGCTTCATGTTTCAGCTTACAACATTTGCAAAGTTATAGCCATGTACCTAGTATAGGAAGCAAAAGAAGAGGAAGATCAGCAAAGTAGTAGTATACAACAACAATAATAGCAGTAGTGCAACAAGAACGCAGTAATCAACCAGCTTGAAACCCAAACCCAAACTTGCTTAAAACTTTTCTAGTGAATCTCTTAAGATCTTTTCGATTTCTTCTTCTGAATGTTTGTATATTCTGTACATTATGTGTATATCCCCTGGATTTTTCAGAATGTTTCTTAACGTTTTTCTTATTCCTCCTATTTTTTCTTCTCTTTTTTGAACCCCTTCTTCCTAAATTTTCTCTTCTGTTTATAAAAAAAAATTTCGAAATTTTTCAGATTTTTGTTTTATATTTTATTATTTTACTATCTTTATTTTAATTAAAAGAAATCCCACTTACAAAATGCTTTTATTTTTTATAAAAAGAAATCCCACCTTTATTTACTTTTATTTTTAAAATTACAACTTTAATTACTTTTCTTTTTTTAATTTTTTACTTTCTTTTAAATTAAAGAAAAAGGCCACTTTCTTTTACTTTTCTTTTAAAAATTCAACTTTCTTTTACTTTTGATTTTTTTAATTTTCCGCCACTTTTAACTTTTATTTTTTTAATTCCAACTTTCTTTCCTTTTTCAATTATTTAAAACCAACCGAAATAACAAAAAAATAATATTTTCGGAATTTTTTTAAAAATAATTTAAAATAATAATAATAATAATAATAATAATCGACCTTTTAAAATTTATATTTTTATCCTATAAAAATAATGAAACAAAAGCTAAAATACGTAGAGTGAAAAATTTTAATACGGTCAAAAATTAGGTGTTCACAATAGCCACTCATATCACTCCGCTAGACAATGTCACAATAGCCAATCATATCACTCCGCACAATCAATAATCAACCACACCCCATGCCTACATGTACCCATTATCACAAAGACAGCAGTATCAAAGTTTCTTCACAGATATGGGATCATAATTTATCAACAAATTACACACGGACATGAAAATGACAAAATACGGATGGTTTTAACAAAGAAAGTATTACCACAGCTAAAGCATGTATATGATCTCATTCATATAGCCACGAAGTGATGGAGCAATATTCACATACAATTCATCCCCAAAATAAGGCATATTAATAGCCTAAGGTCTATTTCAGTCACCAACCACACATAAACCCTATGTACACACTCGTCATCTCGAGTACACGTTGCTTATCACATAAAACAAATAAACAATTAAGGCCAAATCCTAAGGAAAATTTTCCCACACAAGATTAAGCAAGATACTTACCACAAAATAAGCAAAATCAATATTCTAAAAATCCCTTCTAGCATGAGTCAACCTCAAGATGACTCGAATCTAGACAAAACAACTTAATAATATCAATAAAAAAAAAAGAAAACAAGCCCAAGCAATAAACCTATGATTTTCATCCAATTATGCAAAGTCAACTCAGCCTTGGATTACCAACCGAAGTCACTAAATTGTGTTTAATTTAAATATTTTTTACTTAAAATGATATTTGGTATGTCATTGAGCTTAATTGATGATTTTATTGAAGGATGTTCTTAGTCGTTGAATTGTTTGAGGACAAGAAATAGTTTAAGTTTGGGGGGTTTGATAAGTGGGTATTTTACGAACTTATCTTATCATTAATATTAGATTTTTGCTATGTTTGGTTGATAAAATCATGCGTTTAATGTCATTTAATTCTATTTTATAGATTTTATGTCATATAGAAGTGACTGTGAAGAAACCAAATGAAAACGAGTCAAAAAGGAGCTAAAATGAAGAATAGAGACATGGCCAATGAATTACCCTTGGCGAATGCGAAGGTGTAATGTGAACTTGAAGAAACAAGAAGCCAAACCTTCGCGAACGAGGAGGATAGCTCATAAACATGGAGAAGCAGGAAGCCAAACCTTCGCAAACACGAAGGATCGATCGCGAGCGCGAAGAACAAACGGGCGGAAAAGCTTGGGAAATTCTAGAAATTTATGTTTTTGACCCCAAACCATTTAATACACGACCTACCTCATTTGTAACCAATCTTTGGCAAATCTTGGGCATTCTTGGGACACCTCTTGACTAGAGAATACAAGTTTTGGAGCTATGGTTCTTGCACACACACTCGGGTCTGAAAGATTTGTAGCTTTTGGTTGAGAATTTCTTATCCATTTATGTTCATTTCTTCATTTTCTTGCTTTGCATTGTATATCTAAGTGTGCAGTATTTTTCTAACACTTGAATCTTGATTATGGGAATATTCATATTTAAAATATGGATTAAATATCTTGTTGTGCTTATGTACTGAATAGTTTTTATTTATTATAAAGTGAGTTATTATTTCTTTAATTATTCGTGTTCTTTAATATTTCCAAAGGGATTAGCTAATCCTAGGACTCGCCCATTTACTTCGAATTAATTTTAAAAAAGATAATTTAGGGTTGGAAAAGATTAATTAACAAGAACATGAGGCTTTAACTCTCACTTTATAGATTCTACCTAGTGATAGGATTGAACTACTTGTAGCCATATTCGAGTGTGCTTAATCTCTTAATATTTTTAGGGATAATTCAATTAGGAAGTCTTGTTAGTCTTCGGAAGAAGCTAATATAGAATTATTACCAGAGGCTAATCAACATAAACTCGCTCATATTTGTAAAATCATGAAACATATTGGATCGTTACTTAATTGTAATTCTCATCCATGCTTGTAGCCGTTGACCATTTTACTTGCTTTCTAGGTTAGTTTATATTTTTGCAATTAGTTATAAATATTTTCTCAAAACTTTTCTAATTGTTTGGCTTAGCATAATAAGTGATAATTCTCTTACATGCCGAATCACCTACATATTGTTCTGTGTGCGATTCGACCCCGACTTATAGTTGGGTCAATTATACTACATGCGACCGTGGCCATTTACTTTTTAGTAGTGAATTTGGATGTCACAAAAATTTATTGCGGTGAACGTGGAATACGGTTTTGAAATTACTAATTAGTGTGTGATTTACTTTATGTCTTCTTTTGTTCCATTACACCTTACTTGTTTTTGCTTGGTGTTATTAGGGAAACACGGGTGAGTCAGAAGAAGAAAATATGTTTGCAGATATAGAGGAGTATATTGAGGATACAAATGCCATTGTCCCTCCAAGAGTAGATGTTTCTACTTTCAAGGTGAAACACATTCTAATCCTATTACTCAAAGTAGAGGGGTTTTATTGAAATTATACAGATGATGATTCGACACAATATTTCAAAAAAGTTTGGGGGGTGTGTGCGATGCACAAGCAGAATCACATCTGAGATGATGCCCTAAGGTTGAGGGTGTTCAAGTACTCTCTAACTGGAGAGGCAAGACAATGGATCCAGAATCTACCGACTAATTCCATTTATACTTAGCCCGAACCTGTCCGAGCTTTCCTAGCAAAAAGGTTTCTGCAGAGCAAGAAGTCCTAGCTCCGGGATAAAATTTTCTTTTTCAAGCAATTACCGGGAGGGCATCTCCATGAGGCATGGGATCGATTCAAGCTATATTTGGTGAGGTCACCGAATCATGATTTTTAGGATAATATCTTTTTGGAAAAGTTTTATATAGGCTTGGATCCTATGAATCAACCCGTAGCCAAAAATGCAGTTGATGAATCCTTTAAGGATAAAACATTTTCAAGGGTCACACAAATCCTTGAGAAGATGCCAGAACATAACCAAGCTTGACACTCAGAAGATACAGCGGTGGAATAGCATATGGTACTCCTTCCTTTCCCAACATGCTTAAGGATAACCAAGAAATAGATCAAGTGATTGTCGGTGTTGCCACCAATATCAATGTGTTGACGAAGATGTTCGCTGAAAGCCAAACAAAAAACCTAAATGTGGTGGAAGATGTTCACCCCATGTCAAATGAGGATTAATAGGAAGCAAATTATGTCAACTCTCAAGGAGGTTATCCAAGACAACCCTACCAAGGTTCAAGACAAAAAAAACAATGGAGGCCTAACCCTCAAGGGCAAGGCAACCAACAGTGGCGAAATGGCAAAGGTAGTTCAAATCAAGAACTTTGGGGAAACAATAACAACAATTTTTGAAATTGGAGTTCCAACCCCTATGTTCCACCAAAGGGGAAATATTTAAACTCTCCACATTGGAAAGAAAGTTCTTCAAGTGAGTCCAAGTTGGAAAACATCCTTGAATGAGTATTGCAAAATCAAGATAGATCTGACACATCAATGAGGAAGATGACCAAGCTTGTGGGATATCATACCGCATCTATTCAAAATTTGGAGATGCAAATGAGAGATCTTTCAAGAGAAAAAAATCCGAAGCAAAAAGGCACACTCCCATGTCACACAATTGCAAACCCAAAAGGTAGTGGGAGTGGCCCAACTTCTCATTGTATAGCAATCACAAAACGAAGTGGAAAACTACTTCAAGGAGAGAATGAACAAGTGTTCGAAGTGGAAGATTATGAACAAGAAGTTGAGGCACAAGTTGAGGTGCCAATTGTTGTTGAAGCTGAAAGACTCCCAAAAGAGGAAAAAAATTCAAGAAGTGAACCCTGAAGAGGTTAAGGAAAAGGTAAAAGAGACACCAAAAACTCTAGCACCCTTTCCTAGGACTCCCCCTCCTTTCCCTCAAATACTTGCTAGGAAGGTTGATGATAGCAAACTCGAGAAGTTTTATGACATTCTCAAGAAATTATCGGTGAACATTCCATTTGTGGAAGCATTTCAAGAGATTTCGGGTATTTCTAAGTACTTGAATGACTTGATCACTAAAAAGAGAACCACCAAGAATGAAATGGTGAATGTGACACACCGGGTTAGTTCCATCATTACCACAACCACTATCCAAAAGAAAGAGGACCCGGGAGCCTTCACCATTCCATGTACTATTGGGTTGCACAATTTTGCATGAGCCCTTTGTGATAATGGGGCTAGCATCAACTTAATGCCTCTTACCATTTACAAGCAAGCAGGGTTAGGCAGATCTAGGCCTACAAGTATGATGTTGCAGATGGCCGATCTTTCAATAAAGAGACCAGTGGGAATAGTTGATGATGTTCTTTTGAAAGTGGGGAAGTTCCTCCTCCCTGCAAACTTGGTTATCCTCGATTGTGCTGTTGATAAAGAAATTCCTATCATCCTGGGTTTCATTTCACCAACTATTGGTTTCCTCCTACTTTTTCTTTGCCTCTATAAAGCTCATTACCAGCATTGACAAGGCCATATATTCCTATGATTACCTCAATGCTGAAATTGACTTGCACACCCCGTATAGTAGTAACTAAGCTTCCTTGGAAGTCGGTCCTCAAGGCGTTTGCATAAAATTCCAACACTACTATGTAGTTGGCATCATTTGGTTGGCTTGAAAAATAAATTCACCTGCTTTCAACCAATCTGGTGTAGAAGCCTGACATTTTAGCTTCAACCTTTTCTAAGTTAATGTCTATTTCCCTGATGATGGTTTTTTATAAGAGTTCGTCATATTTTCGTTCAAATTCTATTGATAAAAGCTGGTCATGATCAAAGTGTTCCTCTTGTTCAACTTCGGGGACATGTTCTTGCTCAATTTCATTGTGTTCGTATCCATTTTATGCCCAAATTACCTACAAAATGGACCAAAAACGTTAAAAGCTCATATAGACACGTAAAATAATGTATTAGGAATATTTAGGCAAAAAAAATTGGTCAAAAAGGTCCCGAGCAGAGCTGTGCAGAGTTACTATTTTTTGCCATTTTAGGGACTACACGATTTTGCTCTTCGCGTTCGCGTTCGCGAAGAGCAAAAAGAGTTCTGCCCAGATTTAGACCTTCACGTTCGCGAGCAAGCCCTCGCATTCACGAAGGTCATATTCATCGCCCAACCTATTTTTCTTTTAGGCCTTTCTTCAAACACTTTGCTTGCATTGCTTTCTTGCTCGTATACCAGTGTAACTAGCACCTATCTCGATAACAATTTGACAACAACAGTCACACACTCGCACTCAACCAACCTCACCCATCAAGAAACAGTAAATTTCAAGCACAAGGTTGACATTTAGAACTCAAAATTTTGAACCTTAATCACATACCAATCATGTCTACTCTTCTACCACTTCACACTAAAAAAGGGAAGAAAGAGTTGATAGATAAGAGAGGAAATGACATAACTTGAGAATGGCAAGGGAGAATCATAATAGACTTGAAGATTATGGAAACTTTTATTTTTTGGGGGGCTTAACGAGTAGAAGAAACTTTTCTTTGAGAAAAGAGGGGTTATACGATGATTTCAAATATTTTAACTATTTTAAACTTCACCTGATGTTCGCGTTTACGTGGGACCAATCGCCTTCACAAACGGTTAAAGCTGGCCGATATACGCGAACGTGACAGAGCCACCGCGGACGCGTAGGCTAAGAAACTTTATTACCCCTCGCGAATGGGAAGCAGTTTCTGCAATTTCCAGCAGCTACTGGCTTTTGGCTCTCCGGTCACCCCGACCTGCTCAAATCAACTCCAAAAATTGTTAACTTGGTAGATTAGTTAGAAATAATATACTGAGGTATTCTAAAAAAAGAAAAATTAAAAAATGCCTAAAAATTTAAAAACGATTGGTTGCCTCCCACCAAGCACGACATTTAACGTCGTGGCACGACATGGATCAACTTTATCACTTTTCTCGCCACTTGGATGATATGAGTTGGGAACCTAACTAGGAATCTAGCTTGTTACCCTGAGCAACGGCAGTGATAAGTAGATGATCAAGCCATTAGTTTCTTCGTTTTGCATTTATTGGCTATCTTTTGAGGAATGTCATTTTACCTTCTTGAATTAGTTCTTGTTTTTCCTCTTTGCACCTCCATATGGACTCGCATGGCTCAATTCTCATATCATCATGGAATTTCAAAGATTAAAAATGCTTGGAATGCGACCTCAAGCCTTCAAATTGCAATTCTTCCCAAATTTTAACATCCTCTTTTTCCCCCGGTACTAGAGTCATTTTCAACCACATCTTCAAATTTTCTAGTTTACACTAATTCCATATTTTTCTTGGTATCACTAACAAGCATGGAGTCGGTTGGAGGATGTTCAGTTCTTGGTTCCTCAAAATAAAGCTCACTTCCTTGAAGTTGGACTCTTCTTGATCTCTTTCCACACTCTCAAGTTGATGGGCATAGTGAGCCTCAACCAATATTTCCTTTTGATTTTCCAAGGTGCGGATATTATCAACATTTTGAGTTAGTGCTTGTTTTAAGTCCTCGAGTGCCAAGCTTTTATTCTCCTCATTTTCAAGAATGACGTCCAGCATGAGCATCATCCTCTCATTTTGAGCATTTGAGAGTTCTTCTTGGTTTTGATCAAGTGCCAAGGAAGGATTTTCATCTTCAAACTCTAAGGAAGGTTCTTGGTTATCATCCACTTTCAAGGTTTTTTCGACCTCTAAAGCTTCAAGCATTTCTTCCATTTGTAAGCTCAACCTTTCAAGTGCCAAATTATTTTGAAGACTAGTTTCCAAAAGCTCCTCCAAGGCATTTTGCTCTTTGTTTCCTCCTTCAAATAGGCATTCTAATATGAGCTTGAACTCTCCATTTTGACCATGCTCAATTTCTTCCACTTCCATATCACTATAATTTTTATCACAAAAAGTAGAATCATCATAGCGGGGGATGGGGGAAGGGAAGGACACATAAGCACAATTATCTCAATGGCCATTTTGATGACCACACTTATCTCAAATACTACACTCATGGGTTTCAGTTCGTGCGTGCAATCCGTCCCTGGGAGAATTTAAACAATTTTGCCAAGAGTGTGGTTCTCCACAATAAGGACAAGGGTGATCAAAGTATGAACAACTACCATTCGACCAATTTTCATTATATGATGCCACTTTTCAAAACTAAGAAAATAAACAACAAGAAAAATAAACCAAGAGAATAAAATGTAATTACACAAATATTCACAAGTTTGGACAAAAGCACTTACGCTTATTTCTCAAACAACCTACATACGCCAAATTCTCCTCGGCAACGGCACCAATTTTGGTGACCTTCAAATCCACTACTAATAAATAAATGGACACGGTCGCATGCAATATAAATTACCCAACTATGAGTCGGGGTCGAATCCCACGGAAATAATATGTAGGCGATTTTTGCGTGTAAGAGAATAATCACTTATTACGCTAAGCCAAACACTTAGAAAGGTTTTGAGTAAATATTTTGTAATTAATTGCGAAAATGTAAACTAACCTAGAAACCAAGTAAAATTATCAATGGCTACAAGCATAGATGCATTGGGAATTACATTCAAGTAACGATCAAATGTATTTCACAATTCTACAAACATGAGCGAGTTTATATTGATTAGCCTCGGGTAATAATTTTATATTAGCTCTTTCAAAGACGAACAAGACTTCCTAATTGAATTATCCTTAAAATAATTAAGAGATTAAGCACACCCAAATATGGATACAAGTAGTTCAATCTTATCACTAGGTAGAATCTATAAAGTGAGGGTAAAAGCCCCAAGTTCTTGTTAATTAATCTTTCTCAATCCCAAATGATCTTTTCCAAAATTAATTCGAAGTAAATAGGCGAGTTCTAGGGTTAGTTAATCCCTTTCGGAAACATTAAAGAACAAAAATAATTAAAGAAACAATAACTGACTTCATAATAAATAAAAATCGTTGAATATATAAGCACAACAAGATATTTAATCTACATTTTAATTATAAATATTCTCATAAACAAGATTCAAGTGTTAGAAAAAATACTACACACTTAGATATACAATACAAAGCAAACAAATGAAGAAATGAACATAAATGGGTAAGAAATTCTCAACCAAAAGCTCCAAATCTTCAAGACCCGTGTGTGTGTGCAAGAACCCTAGCTCCAAAACTTGTGTTATCTAGTCAAGAGATGTCCCAAGACTGCCTAAGATTTGCCAAAGATTGTTTACAAATGCGCTACGTCGTGTATTAAATGGTTTGGGGTGAAAATGAGAAATTCCAAAACTACCCAGGTTTTTCCTCCCATTTCTTCTTCGCGTTCGCGAAGGTTTTATTTCTGCAGCTTCGCATCCGCGATATGTCCTTCGCTTTTGGCGAAAGTTTGGCTTCCTGCTTCTCCGCATTCGAGAAGGTTTGGCTTCCCACTGCTTCGCGCTTGCATTATAATTTCGCGTACGCAAAGGGTAATTTACTCGGGAGATCTCTATTTTTTATTTTAGTTCCTTTTTGACTCGTTTTCACTTGGTTTATTCACTATCTCTTTTAAATCACATAAAACCTGTAAAATAGAAGTAAATAACATTAAACACACAATTTTATCAACCAAACATAGCAAAAATCTAAGATTAAAGACGAGATAAGTTGGTAAAATACCCACGTATCATTCGAATCATGAATAATAAATAAATTCGAATCATATATATTTACTCCAATACAAATCGTAAAAATCCCCTCCAAAATCACCCAAATCCGAGCTCAAAAACTCAAAATGTGATAAAATAACCAAAACCCTCAAAATGAAATATTATATAAATCTGCCCAGGGGTCCTCTTCGCGATCACTGGACCTACTTCACGATCACGAAGAACAAATCATACACTGCCCTAACTCCTCCTTCGCGAACGCGATCTGACACCCGCGAATGTGACCCTCAACTTCACTAGCCTGCGTGAACATGACCTTAGGCATGCGAACACGAAGGCCAACCACTAGTCGCCATCCACATCTCCTTCTACGCGAATGCGATGAACACCCCCCAGGCGCCGCGAACGCGCCATGTCCATCACATATGCGATGAGCAAATCATCAGTCACCCAATTTACACTCAGTGATCGTGATGAACTGCATGACATCAGAAAACAAACAACTTCAAACATAAGCGAAATGGTCTGAAACTCGTCGGAAACACACCCGAGGCCTCTGGCACCCCATCAATTCATACCAATAAATTCTAAAATATAACACGGACCTACTTGAGACCTTAATCATACAAAATAACATAAAAACCACGAATCGCGTGCACATTCAAGCTTAATGAACTATATCAAAATTCCAACTACCAAACTAACGTCGAACATGACTAAAACAACTCGGAATCTCCTCAAAATTTGCACACAAATCCTAAATGACATATGAACTTATTCCAACTCCCGGAATCAAAATCTGAACTCGATAATATTAAAGTCAACTCCCGGTCAAACCTATGAACTTTTCAAACTTTCAAATTGTAAACTTTCGCCAATTCGAGCCGAATCACCCTAGAAACCTCCGAATCAAAAATTGGACATATGCCTAAGTCCAAAATTACCATCCAGACCAAATGGAACCATCAAGACTCCGATCCGAGATCAAATACGAAAAATTCAAACTTGGTGAACTCTTCCAACTTAAAGACTTCAAATTGTATATCATTCCTCCAAATCAATTCCGAACCACTCGAGAACCAAAACCGACCATACACGCATGCTATAACACATCATGTGAAGCTACTCAAGACCTCAAAGCACCGAACGGAATGCAAATGCTCAAAACAACAAGTCGAGTGATTACATCTATTAAAATGATAATTAAAATATTTATTTAATTTAAGTAAAATATCAAAAATTGAAAAGTATTTTAATTCCTTCAGAATGATTTAAATATATCAAAAATTCATTCAACAAATATAAAAGCATTCACCCGAAAAGTCATATATTAGAAAGCTATCGCTTATTGATTAGCTATATTTATTTATGTGATTTTATTATCTTTATTGTTAAATATTTTAATACATTGTAATGACTCATCTCACATTATTTTGTTTTATTTTCTTGGGTAACACCTTATATAGTTGTATTTTACTAAGACCAAGTTATATATTTTATGCTATAAATATTTTATCAAAATATATCTGAAAAACCTAAAAAAATAAAAACAAAATCTGAGAAAAACAAAGATTGAAAAATTTAACTTTTGATGGTTTGGTTTCTTTTATTTTATAGATTTAAAAATTCGATGCAATTGATTTGGTTTTATAATTGAATTACCCGAACTACCTATGTACCCCTTATAACTACGCAACTTATAAGAGAACACATAAACAAATTAAAAATAATATTGAGTTATGAGTGCTGGGTTATGACCCAATAGTTAATCTTAATTGATCCCGCATATCTTGATACAAACAATCATTTTTTGGGGTTATTATTGTAAAGCCCCGGAAAATTTTTGCTAAGTAATTTAAGATTTCGAGGTGCCAAGATAGGCTAATCATTTTATTTTGTATGAAAACGAGGATTAATGATATAATGGATATCAATTGGATATTGTAATAAGTGTATAAGTCTTATTATAAGTGAATTGGAGTCTAAGGAGAGGCCTAAGTCTAAGCCAAATTGGAAAATTTCATATTAGACGAAAGTTGTAAACGAGTGCGCACAAGGCGTCACTTTAAACGATCATATCCCCCGTTATATAAGTAGTTGTGTGACCCACAACATATTAAATTAAAGACCTTTGAGTTTAGTTTCCATCACATCAAACAGTTCATCAATTGGAGATTTCTACAAGAGGTTATGACCTTTTTACTAAATAGTGGCAGAACAGCTACGCGAGTCTGCGTAGCCTACGCACCATTGCGTAGGCAAAGTCAGTATGGAAGTGAAGGGAGGGGTAAGCTGCATAGCCAATCTGCGTAGGCTACACAGCCAGCCTACTCAGCCCATTTTCTATAAATAAAGGGTGGATCGGGGAGAGAGAAAAAGATGACATTTTTGGGTTAAGTTTTGGATTCTAGAGAGAAGGTGGAGCAACCTCAACCCAAATACGCATCAAAGGTAAGTTTTATGATATTTTTTATAATGGATTAACACTAGTTAATGGTAGTAAACACATCTGTATGGATTCAAATTCTAAGGAATTGCTCTAATCGTCAAGAATCATTCAAAAGGGTTCAAGTTAGGGTTTGGTCTACAAGAGGTAATCCTACACCTTAGACTTACATATATGGAGTTATTATGGAATTATGAGTAGGAATCATGTATTACAACTTATGGTATGGTGACTGAAGACCATAAATTCCCAATTTAAATACATGAACATGGTAGGAATTTAAAGGTGTTTATCTGATGGAATTTTGTTGGTTTGGGTGTGAATGGTTGAGCACACATGTGATGATAGGAGTATAAATTGTTAAAGAATAATAGTAGGATGAATTGTTGGTTAATGGTGATAGTTGGTGGAACCAATACTATAGCTATGAGGTGTAAATATCTATGCCTACAAGATGTTTGATAGTAGGTCTAAATGGCATAAGTAATGAGATTTAGTACTAATATTGGTCTCATTGAATATTGTATTGTAGATTGAAGTGGCTTAAGTATATTGGATCATTGTAGTATCATTAAAGGGTAAAATTGAGGTATGTTATGGCTAACTTTAACCTTTGTAAAGTCACCTTGTTTGGAGTACGAGAAATTGATACGTGTTATTTATATGAACTATTTGTGAATTTTGGTTGTTTCACGGGTGTTAAAGCAAGATGGCCTATTTCATGAATTCTTGTGATTAATATGTCTTGAACGTTGTTGATTAAGTTTTCCCAATATAATAGTGTAAGTAATTGGCAATAAACCAAATGTGATCGTGAAAGTGTTATGTGGTAAGAGCTGAGAAACAAATGATGGGAGGAAATCATAAATGATGCAATTGAAACAACTGTGGTAATAACATATTTGGCTTGTTGTGGGTAATTATTGTGGTGACTTAAATTGTATATGAGTTGTTGAATATAATGGAAATGGTATTGATAGCTACAGAAATTTTTGTGAATTGTTGTGGTTGCTCTTTGAGAATTATTGTTGTTGTTCTATGTGAATTATTGTTGTTATTGTGTTATTTGTGAATTGTGACTTGTTCGTGGGATCGGGTTGTGCGCCGCAACATGAAGTAATAAGGTGTGGGTTGTGGTGATAAGAGTGGCCGAGGTAATAAGGGTGGAAAAGTGATCGAAATCACTATTGAAATGAAATTATGAAAAATATTGTGAACTCATTGATGTGAAAATGTTGAAGGGGAAAAAGGAGAGATTGTAAACTTGTTTGGCTTGATTGTACCTTTCATGTTCATTTGATTGTTGATTCTATTACTGTTTGTTATCTATGTAGTGATTGATCTTACTTGGGGTAAAGTTTGTTCATACATACCAGTACAATTCAAATGTACTGACGTCCCTTTTGCCGGGGGCGCTACATTCGTGTTATGATTGTAGGTGGATCTATAGCAGGTACTCCAGTCCACCGAGAGTAGCACTCCTCTCCATCCCATCAGTTGCATTGGTGAGCCCCACTTCCTCTTGGGGTCATGTGTGGTTCATGCCACCTTCTTTTGAGTTTATTGTGTATTGTAAGGTATAGCCGGGGCCTTGTCGCCGGCAAGTATTGGTTAAGTTCCTAGTATTCATAGAGGCTCCGTAGACACAATGTGGGTGGTGTACAAAAGTATTTTGGGTAGTAATGGTACGTTTCAGAATCGTGGTCCACGTTGGTAAATGTTGTATGTATTTTGCAAGTTCTTGGTATCAAATGTTGAAAATGATAAAAAGTAGAAATGAACTCAAGTTGTAAGTTTATGCTTAAGTCTTAAATTGCTATTTCAAAAGAATAATGTATTTTGGAATCACGGGGTAACGCGTGGGATAGGAAAGGCAAATTCCAGGTTCACTTGACTGGGGTCCTCCGGTTGAGCGTCGGTCGTGTCACTCGGTTTTGGGGCGTGACAAACTTGGTATCAGAGCCTAAGGTTTTAAAGTGTCCTAAGATGTCTCGGAGCCGTGTCTAGTAGATCCCTTCTTATCGGTATGTTGTCGACCACATTTATAAGTAGGGGCTACATGGACATTTAGGAAATTACTCTCTTCTTTGTTACTCTATATCGTGCGGTGAAGTGAAAAGTGAAAGTATTTATGTCTAACTCGTGCTCTGTTCCAAAATTTTCAGTAATGGCACCTAAGAAGAGAGCTAGATTTGGCCTTGGGGCCAATGCCACCCCAAGTGTGGTTGTGAATCATGTACCTGATGTCGTGGGTGAGAGTGACTCCCCGGTATTGAATCTACCTGGCCCATTTATTCCAGATCAAAGTATTCTTGTTCCTGCTACGGCAGAGGGTGCTACCATCCCTCCCGCTTATATTCCTGAGCCTGATGCAGTTCCAGCTTCTGGTTTCGGGGTTTCTGATGGGGACATTAGAGGAGCCATCCATATGTTGACCCAGTTAGTGGCCGCTCAGGCCCAGAGATCTCATAATGCCCCTGCGCCCTCCAGCGGACAGGAAGATTCCGCCAGCTCTAGAGTCAACCAGTTTCTGCGGTTGGCCCCTCCAAAGTTCACAGGCACAGACCCAGCGGCTGATCCACAGGATTTTCTTGATGAAATGTATAAGAACCTTCGAGTGATGAAGGCTACAGAGATGGAGGGAGTTGAGTTGGCTTCAAACAGGTTGAAAGGAGTAGCACATTCGTGGTTCGAGATGTGGGAGGATTTTCGTGGGGAGGAAAGTCCTGCAGCTAGATGGGATGAGTTTGTAGATGCATTTATGGACCACTTCTTGCCAGCCGAGACAATGCCCGCCCGTGCCACTGAATTTGAGGTCCTCAAGCAAGGAAATATGAGTGTTTTGGAGTACCACATGGAGTTTGTGAGGTTGTCCAAGTATGCTCCTCAGTTAGTGTCAACCATGGCTGCTCGAGTTCGGCGATTCGTTCAGGGCCTTAGTCCTTTGGTGGTAAATGAGGCTGCTACAGCTGCCTTACACTCGGATATGAATTATGGAAAGATTGTGGGATTCTCTCAGGCCACAGAGGCTAGGAAGTTGAAGATACGGGCGGAAAGGGAGAGTAGCAGCAGGGCCCAATCAATGGGTCACTCAGGGAGATCAGCTCAGGGGAGAGGGCCATCAGGGTCGTCCCAGTAATATGCTCAGTCTTCAGCAAGCGCACCGCTATCTGTGCACAGTTATCAGAAGAGCATTCAGTTGAGACTAGATTCAGGTAGTAGGAGACCCCATCAGTCCAGTCACCCAAAAGGGAGATCACAGCAGTAGGGGAGGGCTCTATGCCCTAAGTGTGGGAGATTCCATACAGAGACTTGCTATTTGGATCTCCCAGTATGTTATAAATGCGGGGTGAGAGGTCATATCCAGCGAGACTGTCGTGCACCCAATCAGGGCATGGGTAGGGGATTTGCTCAGTCATCAGGTTCTTCAATCACCACATCATCTGTGCATCCTCCAGCTCCAGAAGGTCGTGGTACAGTTAGGGGTGGAGCTCGTGGTAGAGGTGGAGCCAACCGATTTTATGCTTTGAGTGGTCGCCAGAGTGTAGAGGCTTCTCCAGATGTTGTTACACGTACCTTGTCTGTTCAGGCCATTGATTTTATGTTCTTATTGATCCGGGATCCTCTTTGTCTTATGTCACCCCATTCATTGCTTCAAGTTTTGGGATAGAACCCGAACAACTTCATGAGCCGTTCTCCATATCGACTTCGGTTGGTGATTCTATTACAGTCGCGCGAGTTTATAGGGATTGTGCTGTCATGGTATGTGGTCACGTTACCACGACCGATCTAATCGAGCTCGGAATGGTAGATTTTGATGTTATTATGGGAATGGACTGGCTTTATTCGTGCTTTGCTAAACTTGACTGCCGAACGAGAGTCATGAGACTCGAGTTCCCTAATGAGCCGGTTATTGAGTGGAAGGGGAATGGTGTGGTGCCAAAGGGTAGGTTTATTTCCTACCTTAAGGCTTCAAAGATGATTAAGAAGGGATGTATCTATCATTTGGTCAGGGTGGCGGACACCACTTCAGAGGTGTCTACCCCCGAGTTCGTGCCAATCGTAAAATGGTTTCTTGAAGTATTTCCGGACGAGCTTCCAGGGATTCTGCCAGATAGGGAGATTGATTTCAGGATTGATGTATTGCCAGATACACAACAAATATTTATCCCACCATACAGAATGGCTCCAGCAGAGTTAAGGGAGTTAAAAGAGAAACTGAAGGATTTATTAGAAAAGGGGTTTATACAGCCGAGTGTGTCACCGTGGGGTGCTCCGGTTCTCTTTGTCAGAAAGAAGGATGGGTCGCTCCGAATGTGTATTGGTTATCGGCAGCTCAACAAAGTCACCATCAAGAATAAATATCCTTTGCCTCGAATAGATGATTTGTTCGACCAACTGCAAGGTGCAAGGTTCTTCTCCAAAATTGATCTACGGTCGGGGTATCACCAATTGAAGATCAGAGAGAAAGATATCCCTAAGACCGCTTTTAGAACTCGCTATGGTCACTTTGAATTCTTGGTCATGTCTTTTGGGCTAACCAACGCCCCGACAGCTTTTACGGACCTTATGAATCGGGTCTTCAAGACATTTCTAGACTCATTCGTGATTGTTTTCATTGATGACATCCTTGTTTATTCGCAGAACCGGGAGGATCATGTTGGTCACCTCAGGGCTCTGCAGACTCTTTATCAGCACCAGTTGTATGCTAAATTTTCGAAATGTGAATTTTGGTTGGATTCCGTTACCTTCTTGGGTCATGTTATTTCCAGTGAAGGGATTCAGGTGGATCCCCAGAAGATTGCAGCAGTGAAAGATTGGCCTCGACCACGACCCCGACAGAGATTCGTAGCTTCTTGGGATTAGCAGGGTATTATCGGAGGTTTGTGGAGGGATTCTCTACCCTCGCCTCCCCATTGACTAAGTTGATGCAGTTAAGTTCTAATGGTCCGACGCTTGTGAAAAAAGTTTTCAGGAATTGAAGTCAAAGTTGACCTCGGCGCCAATATTGGCATTGCTAGAAGGCACGAAAGGATTTGTGGTTTATTGTGATGCCTCCAGGGTCGGTTTGGGGTGTGTGCTGATGCAACACAGGAAGGTTTTAGCATATGCTTTGAGGCAGCTCAAGAATCACGAGAAGAATTATCCGACGCATGATTTGGAGCTTGCGGCAGTGGTGTTTGCCTTGAAAATATGGCGGCATTATCTTTATGGGGTCCATGTGGATGTGTTCTCAGACCACAAGAGTCTCCAATATTTGTTCAAGCAGAAGGAGTTGAACTTAAGGCAGCGATGGTGGTTAGAATTGCTCAAGGATTATGATATGAACATTTTGTACCATCCAGGGAAGGCGAATGTGGTGGCCAACGCTCTCAGTCGGAAGTCTATGGGTAGTTTGGCTCATTTGGGAGCGCATCAAAGGCCATTGGCTCGGGAGGTTTACAAATTGACCAGTCTAGGGGTTTTCATGTCGGCCTCAGACGAGGGGGATATTATGGTGCTTAATGGAGCAAAATCATCACTCGTAGTGGAAGTCAAGGAAAAGCAGTTTATTGATTCAACATTGGCTCAGATGAAGGAAGCAGTTTTGAACAACAAGACTTCGGCATTTTCACTCGGCGGCGAGGATGGTGTATTGCGGATGTCAAAGAAGAATATGTGTTCTGGATGTGGATAAGCTTCGGGAGAGGGTAATGGCAGAGGCTCATAATTCTAGGTATTCCGTGCACCCAGGGTCTACAAAAATGTATCATGATCTCAAGGAGATTTATTGGTGGAACGGTATGAAAAGGGGTGTGGCAGACTTTGTATCTAGGTGTTTGAATTGTCAGCAAGTAAAGGCTGAGCATCAGCGTCCCAGTGGGTTAACTCAGCTTATGGAAATACCGATGTGGAAATGGGAAATGATCAACATGGATTTCGTGGTGGGTTTACCTCGCACTCAGTGCAAATTTGACTCAATTTGGGTGATAGTAGATCGACTCACCAAATCAGCTCACTTCCTGCCAGTCAAGTCCACCGATATGGCAAAACAGTATGCTAGATTGTATATCAAGGAGATAGTAAGAATTCATGGCACTCCACTTTCTATTATCTCAGATCGAGGGGCCCAGTTCACAGCTAATTTTTGGAAGAAGTTTCAGCAAGGTTTGGGCACTCAGGTGAATCTCAGCACAGCTTTCCATCCACAGACTGATGGTCAAGCAGAGCGGACTATTCAGACGCTTGAAGATATGTTACGGGCTTGTGTATTGGATTTCAAAGGTAATTGGGATGATCACTTGCCACTTATAGAATTTGCTTACAATAACAGCTTCCATGCTAGCATTCAGATGGCCCTATTTGAGGCATTGTACGGAAGAAGGTGTAGGTCTCCGATTGGGTGGTTAGAAGTAGGTGAAGCAGAACTGTTAGGTCCAGATCTCGTGCACCAGGCTATTGAAAAAGTTAAAGTCATTTAGGAAAAGATGAAGACTGCTCAAAGTCAACAGAAATCCTATACGGACGTTCGTCGAAGAGGCTTGGAATTTCAAGTTGACGATTGGGTATTCTTGAGGGTATCTCTTATGAAGGGAGTCATGCGATTCAGGAAGAAAGGAAAGTTGAGTCCTAGGTATGTTGGGCTGTATCGAGTCGTTCAAAGGATAGGACAGGTGGCTTATAGGCTGGAATTGCCCCCTGAAATGTCATTAGTACACCCGGTGTTTCATGTATCCATGTTAAAGAAGGTAGTTGTGATCCATCCACCATCGTGCCAGTTGAGGCTATCGAGGTTAATGAAGAGTTATCGTACGAGGAGGTACCAGTTGCTATTCTTGATAGGCAAGTCCGTAAATTGAGAAATAAGGAAGTTACTTCAGTTAAAGTATTATGGCGAAGCCAACGAGTTGAGGAAGCCACATGGGAAGCGGAAAAAGAAATGAAAGAGAAATATCTCCATCTATTCGAACAAGTCTAGTAGTTGCGAACGATTGTCTTCAAGCAATTTGAGGTAGTGTTCAGATTTGTGCAAAGGCACCCCATTTTCCCGAAATTGCCTTATTGTTGTAACTTCCCAATGTGTGCCAGATTGCAAATGTTGTTGCTATTTGGGTAATGTGCAACCCTTGAAGTAAATGAAAATTTTGAGAAACTTATGTGGTAGGTAAGTGATTAATGATAGTGTAGATTGGTAATGATTAATTGAAGCATTTCTGGCATGTTAAAGTGATTGGATTGTACGGGGCTCATTGAAGTGACCCAGTTGTGTGCAAGTAAATGGCCTTGGTTGAACCATGTGAAATTTATGGTGTAAAGAGAATGAACTACGTGTAAGTGGTTTAAAGTGTATGAATATGTACAGGTTGTTGAGGTAATGAATTGTATACCAGTTGTAGGGATAACAAAAACTGTGTAATGGTGATTGGAAATATGTTTCGGGGGCTGTCTGACAGGTAGATAGGCCTAATTACAAAGGAAACTCTACCGAAATTTCTAAAAAATTTAGGAGTTAGTCAAAATTTGGTAGTTAAAGATGTGTGAGAAAAGAGATAGCTTAAGCTAAGTATTTGCGGATTGACTCTGTGAGCACGTGATTTTTACCCCAAGTAAAGAATTCCAGAATTAAAAATAAAGGGGAATTAATTAGGAAAACATCAAAAATGGTAGAACAAATAATAGGAAAATTAAATAAAAAATATAATAATATGATAGGATGATGAAATAAATAAATTACTTCAGTAAATAATAAAATAAACATAAAATAGAAAAAAAACAAAAATTTTGATAAATACAATATATATAAAACAAGAGCAATTTTAAATACACAATTGTGGGCCAATTTGA